>RYFJ01002450.1:0-66196 GCA_003991445.1 Oryza meyeriana var. granulata
ATGGCCTTGGTCTGCGGTCTCTCGGGTCTCGGGATGCTTCGGCTGCTATTATCGGATTGGTGCTCTTTTGTAGCCGTGATGGGTCTTTGTTTTTGTAGTTCGATGCTTCCTACGTTGTGGCTCGCAATTTGTTCGGTGGGCCACCTCTGAGGCACGCTTCTTTTTGACTTGATTTACTATGGATAGAGCCTTTGTGCACGTTCAAGATAGCTCGGTGCAGGTCCAACCTTATAGGCACTTCCCCTGATCTCTTTGCAATCACCGCTATTACGTTCCAACGGTCCGTGGTGGCTAATTTTCCCTTGACTTGAACCTGTGGGTACCTCGCCAGCTTGGGGGTTCCGGAATCACTTTTCGAGCAAATACTCGAGAGTCATTAGGTCTGAACTTCAGACATCACGTCTCCTTGGTTTAGCATAGCTTGCTTTTGTTCCTTGATTGTGTCTCCTTCAACCTTGTCTGCAATAACGAACTTGCCTCTTCTGCTTCGATTGATCGAAGCTGGGCAGAAACGTGTGTCTGTTTCACCAACTGTTGGACCAGTTTAGAGGTGTCCTATCATTTCATCCATAGAAGAGCCTCGATGGTGGACATTGGTAGGCTTGCTTGGTAGCTTGTTGTAGAAAAACTCAGCATATGCAAGCGATTTTCCCAGCTTGGGTCCATGGGACGCACACACGCTCTTAGCAATGTCGCCTCTAGAATTGGGTTTCACCCTCTCAGTTTGTCTCTTGCAGTTTGCGGGTGATAGCAGTGCTTGAAAAGTAGGTTATGTTTCCCATTGCTTGCTGCAACGTTTCCAAAAATGTGAGATGAACTGGGTTGCACCTCGGTCCGAAACTATCGTTTGGCATACCGCATGTAAGCAACAATCCGAGAGAAATACAATTCAGCTAGCTTGGTTCCTTTGTCGTGGTTTTCACTGGTATAAAAGTGTGCTACCTTTGTCAACCCGATTCCCTACAAAAACCCACTATTGAGTCATTGCCTCGCTGCGACCTGGCAAACCATGGTCATGAAATCCATTCCAACTTTCGTACCATTTTTGCATTCCGGGATCTGTTAATGGCTGTATGTCAGGCCGGCTGACCTTTGTCGGTGCTCAGCATTCACTCGCCTGACACAACATCACAAGCGAAGTCCACTATTCTACAATCACGCTTCATGCAACTTGCCCCACCAAAAATCTCCATCCTGCGCTCAAATCTTGATACAATCTTGGTCGAGCCTACCACCGGATGAATTGAGTACAATGTATTCATGGGCTTCTTTCAGTAAAAATCAGGTTCTTGACTTTGCTCTCTTGGATGTATATTCGCTGTCCATGCCTAACCCTCCATTGTTTTTCGTTCACTATTGCTCTCCATTTTCAAGTTGATAGAGCCCGGGTACTCCACTCTTTCTCTATGTTCCGCGCTTAATTTTCCTGGACTTCCTTGTCTTTCAGCTTGTTGGGGGCTGGGCAAGAAAATATTGGTCTCTCTAACACGGACTTTTGCTTCCACGGCCTGCAAGACACAAAAACATGCAAGTCTCCACCAATTCCAAGTTGCACAGGCAGTTGAAATTCCTTATACAATTCAGGTTTGTCCATTGCTTAGTGTGAAGACTATTGCAATGAGTTTTTTCCGACTTAATCAGGCGCGTCAGTCCAACTACGTTGGCTTTCCCCGCCGGATTGATGCAGGGTTGATAATTTATGCCAGGTCATAGCTCCTTGATCAACTCAAAGCCATCTCCTTTGCCTCAAAGTTCAGATCCGCTTGTGTGAAAATATACTTCAGGCTCTTTGTGATCTGGAGTATATCTCCACAGCGATTACGATCAAGTGAATGCCTCACAATCTAAGGCATGCACAAAAGCACCACTTAGCTCTAAGTCGTGGCGTAGGGTAGTTCTGTTCATGTGGCCTCAATTGCCGCGATGCATAGGTTCTACTTAACTACCTTCCCCTTCTCCTTTGCATCAACACGCAGCCGCCAAGACCTAACCGAGAGATGCGTCACAATACACATCGATAGTTCTTTGACCAACAACATCCGGTAAATAACCAACACGGTAGCTGTGGTTAGTCTTTTCTTTAATTCTTTGGAAGCTTTCTTCACGCATTCCTTAGTCCATTCAAACCTCTTTCTCCTTCTTCCAACAACTGAGTCATTGTCTAGCAATCCTTGAAAAACTTTCAATGAACCGTGGGTAGTAGCCAGCCACCATCCAAGAAAGCGTCTATGTCCAAAACATTCTGGGGGTTGATTCCAATTCAACACCTCTTGGGACCATGCTTGGCTCAACGGCTACTCCACCCTCGGACAGCACAATGACCAAGGGATCACAACCTCCACCAACCAAACTCACCATCACTTGCTAAATTTTTGCATATAATTTGTGCTCTCGAAGTTTATCCAAAACTAGCAGTTAGTTGCCTTTCTGCTCCTTCTTCACTCTTCGAGTAGATGAGAAGATTCATCATAAAGACTACTACAAAACTGATCCAAGTTACTCCATAAAAATCTTATTCATCAAGTTCATGAAGCTTGCCGGGGACATTGTTCAGCCCAAAAAGGACAATTACGGTAGGGTACTCATACAAACCGTAACGTGTGGTGAAAGGCTGTCTTTGGAAATATCATCACGGTCTGATTTTTCAGCTGAAAGTAGCTAGTCTCAAGTCAATCTTTGAGAATACACGTGCCCCCTCATTTGATCAAAAGATCATCTCAAATCCGGAGGGTGGGATTTATTTTGGAGCTAAAAACCTCAATTCAACGAAACGGAGTAGTCGACGCACATCCTGAGAGTGGTTGCATCCTTCCTTCTCCAGCGAACAGCATCAGGAAGATCCCATGGTGATGTGCTTGGCCGAATGAATCCTTTGTTCAGCTGCTCTCTAAGTTGTTCCTTCAGTTCAGCTAGCTCAATTAGGTGGCATCTGGTAGGGCCGTTTGGATATCGGGGCTGTTCCGGGCAGCAGCTCTATCACGAACTCCATGTCTCTGTCAGGTGGCATAACCGGGTAACTCATCTGCGAAAGATGTTCAGGGTACTCACAAACTACCAGAACCTGGCTTATTTCCCTGGCTAAAAGGCTGCACCTGAAGAAGAGAATGAGAGGGTACAGTTCTATTAGAGACAAACTCTACCCGATCCTCCGGCTTGTGTTTGTGAGTGTGATGGAAACCTACTCTCACAGTTGATCAAACCCTTGTGCTTGGAGAGCCAATCCATCCCAAAGTATCACATCTAAACCTTGTTGTCCCAAGCACAATCAGATTTGCCAAAAACTTATTACCATTGATAACACAATGGTCACGTCGGTGCAAAACTAGTTTTGTTGTCAACTCCTGACCCAGGGGATTGTACTATCATTGGGTTAACTAGGGTGTCAACTTTCAATTGATATTTGCAGCAAAACTCTTGGATATGAAAGATGTGAAGCTCCAGAATCAAATAAAACCATTGCAGGGGTTGCGTTCACGAGAAAACATACAAGCACCACATCAGGCACATCCTGAGCTTCTCGGCGCGCCTGCGTCGTCCACATGATTAACCCTGCCCCTCCCAAGGTTCTGAGCAGGCTTTGTGGGGCTGGGTTGCGGTCGCTGGTGGTGCTCCACGGGCCGCTCCCCACGCACTGCTGGTCGGACGCTGAGCACGGGGAGTCACAAGCTGAACTGGACCGACAAAGGGTACCTTCTTCGGGCCACGATTGAGTAGTACATGCCGCGATACTCTCCACAATTGTAGCAGTCTACTGGCCTGAAGTCGGTAGCTTGTTGTGCAGCTGGCGAGGTGGCGGTCGAGGAGCACGAGGGTTGAAAAAATCTGCTGGTGGCTGTGGCCTTGCTTGAAAGTGGCGGTCTGGATACCTTGTCGGTGCTGGCGCCGGCGGCCGAACCGTTGCGGGACGCCACACGCGCTGCTGCGAGGAGCTCCTCAACCGCAGGCTTGCGTGCAGCCCACTTACGTTGCGGGACTCCACTACCCATGGTGCTTTGTGCTTCCCATCCAATACTTTGTTCACCAAAGTGGGGAAGTCAGGGAAGTTCAAATGCGTCAAAGGCCAGCTGCACTCTTCATCTAGCCCTTCCAAGAACTTCTCCATCTTTGTCTCTTCATTTGGTAGGTCGGCAGCGAATAGCGAGCAAGGTGATTGAAGCGGCTGGACCTTTGGTACTCGCTCACGGACATGATACCTGCTTTACTTCAGGGTTTTTCAAATTCCTTCTCCTTGATCTTCATGGTACCAGCTGGATGTGTGCTTTGCGAAATGCCTACCTTAAACTCGATTCCACGTTACAACATGGCCTTTCTTGTTGCATTGCCACGGTAATTGTCCCACCCACTAGCGGCGCCGTGAAGCTGTTCCGTTGCAAATGCCACCTTCTCAGCATCGTCGCAGTGAACCAAAAGTCGAGCTTTTTCTTTTTGTCTCCACTGCACGCAGCCAGTCATCGGCGTCAAGTGGATCCTCGAACGGGCAAAAACGGAGAAAGGTGGCTTGGAGTCGGTGAAAATCAAAAACTTGGATGGTTGATTGTGCCCATGTGCTGTGCTCTTCAAAGGCTTGTGCGCTGCACCATGATGCGCAGCGGTGTTTCCTTTCAATCCTCTCAAGTAATTGAGTTGTGCCATGTGGTTTTGCTCAGCCAACATGAGCACCTCGGCCAGTTTTGAGGACGGGTTGCTGCCACCGGCAGGTTGCACCGGGTATGTGCTGATCTTTGGCCACCCTGTTGCTGCTGGGGTTCAGAGGGACCTTCATCTTGAGCCATCAGCTGCGAAACGCGTCCGTGCTGCAGTCATCCTGTACAACAATCTCCCCGATTACTACTTGCATAAGGATGCAAAAACTAGTGCTACTATAGATTGTTGATAGGATGAGATCGTCTAAACGCCCAGGGAATCAGAGAAAAAGATTCCAAATAAATGTCAACCGAAGTACAAATAAGATCCATTAAGCCACAATGAAACACTATAAGTCATACAGTACATAACAATGGGACAAGCCATAGTCGATTCACAAATACATACAAAGCCAAGGTTAGTCTGACTGAGTGACTCAAGCATCTAACAGCCACAACATCAGTCATTAAACACCACATCACCAAACATCACGGCCACCCACGCCTACAGCCGGAAACCAAAAGCACTACCCGCTCACCACAAAAACACCTCATACAAGTGAGCTCTACCAACTGTGGAAACCTACTCCTGGGTAAGGTCATCTTGCAGTCACATCTTCTGGCGAAGTGGGTACACTTGACTCATAATCCTCCTCATCTGCAGCAGACCTCCTTGTGGGAGAGGGGCGATGACCGACGTCGCTGACTGATCGCGAGCTTTCAAACTGAACGGCTTGAAGAGGCCACGATACTCTGCAAGCTGTCATGCGTGCGGTTGGTTTTAGCGCGAGTTGAAGCAGCTGTGCGGGGCACAACAAACTGGAACACTGGGTTAGCAGGCAGCACTAAATCTAAGCCAGTCGGCTCCAGAAACAACGGGTTTGGCACGTCACTCCGGTGTGCGGGAGCATGATGGGTAGCAGCAGGCCTAGGTGCTGCAGCAGGGGCAGGTGCAGCAAACATTCTCCACACCAATACAGCTCGATGCGGGGGCTAATTTGGCCTGTACATAAGGCTCAATGAGGCGCTCCAAGTGAGCGATGGCCCACACGAGCTGCCGCAGCTCCAAGCCAATGGACACGGAGGTGAACAGATCTGAGGAGCGCACGTACTCCGCAAGTTGCGAAAGGACATGGTTTGGCTCACGCTCAGCTGAGAGTAGAGGTTGAACTTCCTCCCCCAAAGGGGGCGTGCCGGGATGGTACGGGTATTGTGTAGCCAAAGCTCTACATGGAGATGCAGCATGTGTGCATAGCCAATGTATAATGGCAGCATCATTGATGGCTCTGTGAGGGAGGAGCCATAGCCGGTGAACTCCAAGGGCCGGCTCCCAACATAAGTCCTGGCGAGTATAAGAACTCGTGCAGCGGTACTCAACTGAAGCAGGGCCAATGTTGGTGTGAGCAACTGTATACTCAGGAGGGTGGTTGATAATGCTGCACGCTGCAGCATGTTCCACAAATCACGTGGCAAACCGGTGGGGCCGGCGTCACTGGTCCAATGGCAAACAATCCCTACTGGCCATCTGCAGCAAGTTAGGCAACAACACAAAAAAAAAACTCATGAATTTCAGAAATAAAAGTTGGGCAGTTAGTAGTAAAACTATATGAGATGAGTGATATATGTTATAGTCCTTAGTTTTCACAAGTTTTAGCAATTAGTTTTTCAGATTCCCAAACAAGCATGGGTGATGCGAACATAACAAGTATATCGCACAACCGGCAAGAGAAATAACAACAAGAATAAAAGGAAGATGCAACGCTTCCCATCCAAGTTACTGCTACCCCCTAAGTCCTTAACCTATAATGTTAATAACGTCTAGCGTTCATCACAGGGTCATCTTCAACCAAAGACAGTAGGTAAGGAGATAGAAGTCTAGATTTTGCTGTAACATCTTTTCGCCAAACATTTGCAGCAGCTTTCACTAAGATTTAAAACTTTTTAAAATCATTTAGAGCTAAATTCAAAAGTAACTTGAAACCATTTTCTAAGGACAAGGGCCGCTGCAGTTTTGAACATTGAAGCATAAGTTTAAGTCAAAAATCTTTTGTCCAAAGGAGGAAGTAGAGTAAAATGATATGCTAAAAAGTAAAATGATGACTACTTAGAGTTTTTAGAAGATAGATGAGAATTTGAACAGGTGTTTTCCAAACCAAAACCTACCTAACGACATGGCTTACTATGACTTAACCATGGTCGGTATGGCTCTGATACCAAGCGCTGTCGGACCCGGGTTTGACCCCGAACCCTATGTGTGTACCGTGCTAGTCCCACGATCAATTGCTAGCACACACATTCAACATTGGCATCATAATCCATACATCACAGGTTCAGCTCACAGCAGTCCAAACATAAGTCGTACAAGAGTCTAGACTTTAGCGATTACATAGAGGCCGACCGGCCAAATAGAACAGCAAAATAACAAAGAGTTCAACAGCGGAAACAAGATAATAGAGGCACCAAAAACCAGCAAGTATGCCTCTGCCCGCCCACAGGCAACCAACCGGTAAGTCCTAGTAAGCATCGTCGTCATCGTCTCCAAAACCCGCTGCATAGAAGTACCCGATTGTCGGGTCCTCCTCAACCATCTCTAAAAAAAAAAAAGAAGTCACACAAGCGTGTGTGAGTACAATACGTACTCCGCAAGACTTATAGTGTTTGCAATGGTATTCCATAATATGCGAAGATAAACAAGGAATGGTTCAGGTCCTGCAATTTGCATAAATCATAATATACATAGCGAAAACATTGCGGTTTTGCAACGAAATTTTTGTAAAACAAGCTAGCACAGCAAACAAGTATATAAGCATCAACCCCCAAGTGTTTCCAACCATATGGGCTCCCTGCCCATGCCAGCCAACAGTGGCAACACGCTGCCACAACCATCCCAGCGAACTCCCCGTTCGCACCAAGATCTTTCCCCAAAACAGTTCCCAAAAATTAAAACTACTACGGTGGAGAATTTCCCAAGTTGTCCATAACCGAGGACACGGCTATTCGAATAGTTTTAACTCTCGAGAGTGTGTACAACTGTACCCACATGACAAGGACAATATGAGTTACCACACAGGAGGCTCACACCATCAATGACAAAGCCTTTCCACCGTTGACCTAGCAATATCCCGCGCTTATGATCCATCCCTAGGGAGTTGGGAGGCCTCCCAAAATCCCTAAGGCTCATACGATGTGCTGGTCACCCTTGAACAATAATGAAGGTACCTTCGGGCTATGGACAAAAACCATAACCCGCACTATCCCAATGTCAACAATAATGACCTACAACTACCACCGGCGGGTGTATTGCTAGGTATCAACAATATACTAAGCTAGGAACTCCCCATAAGAGCCACATGTGGTTTGCACTGTGCTTCTTGGTTTTAGCTACACCATAGAATCGGTCCTTAGTGACCCGGGCGAGACAACCGCCTAATCGGTACCACAACAAGGCACCAAACACTACATCCACTCGCCCAAGTCCAAAAGCATGTTTTCAGTTTTTGTTTTCCACCAAGAGCACAGGGGAAGAATACCCACTGTTCATTTCCACATTTTCGCAAATGCTTCTTTTTCCCAACATCCCAAAATCAAGTAACAAGTAGCCTTGATTAAAAAGCAAACTAAGCATACCTATAGACATCTTCCCAACCACATGAACCCAAGTTTCAGTGGCAACATAAGTGACAAGGAATTCATGATACTCAAGTAACAAGGACAGGGCATATGCAACAAGAGGTTAACTACCCAAGAATCCCACACATTTCTAAGTAAAACATCGCATGCATAATAGTTTGCAATCAATATAGTTTGTAAATTTGAAATATAGGAGCAACTGATCAAGGGGGTGCTTGCCTTGTTCCTGGACTTCTTGGAACTCTTCTGATCCTTCCACAACCAGGTCAGCAACGTCGTGTTCTACGAGAATACCAAACGAATGCAATGAAAACAACGGCAAAATATTTAACAGAACAGGAAGTACAAATATTTTTGCAGAATATGCAAGTGCATGATTTTAGATGAATTTAGGAAAAAGAATCGCTTGAATCCGAGTTTGTATGAGGGAGATACGGCTAAACGAAGTCTGTTCTGTCCTAAAGTCGAAAATAAATGAGAAACAGCGCTTTCGCTCGACCGAACTGCAGAAACGGCTGAAAACATTCTACCGACTTAACGGGTGGTCTATTTGGGACGTTTTCGGTTCTAGGGGCGTTTTTATGGTATGAAACCTACATGTGTGCTGCTGTGAATCTAAGGACAACTCCCAAAAGTGGATATACTCCAACTCGCTAGGATATTAATCGCACATGCTCACACGTCACTAAAACGGCCTAACACGTGAAATCCACCGGGCGTGAAGTTTTAATCTAAGGCATTTGGGGGCGTGGAGGGTTTCTAGGGCCTAGGAGTCACTGGATGTACAAGTGGAACCTACGGGAAGGCTTCGGTAGTGGCGAACGCCTCGGTCCAAAAACGATGTCTTCGCACGAGCAAACTACACGTCTTCGCACGTTAACGATAACCGGCAAAATCGGGAAACCAGCAGCAGCAGCTCTACTCGCGGTTTTATCCCGTTCTAACGCTAGTGGGGCCAACCCGGCTTGCATGGGGCTGATGGGGTGGCTGCTACTCACTCAAACACAAGCGCACCTAAGGTGTTCGATGAAAAGCCAAGCTAATGCACGGCTTGTCTACCTCTGTCCTCTCATGTTCTAGTGCATGGCTAGCGATGCAGGGGTGTGGGGAAGCTCTAGGGGTCCTGCATGCAAGATCGAAGGGCTCTACTACATGCGGCCATGCTCCGATTGAGCCTCATCCACACATATGGCCACGGTGGTGACGCTTGGGTGGATGGCAAAACAATGGCATGACAGGCCAAGCCAAGGACGTGGGGAGAACTAGTAGCATCCCAGGAGTAAAAAGAAAGTACATGCAGAAACAGAAGCTCACCGAAGAGTGCTGGCCGTGGGGTGCGACGTTGAGGCGGTGGTCGGCTCGGCAACAGGGTCGCTCGTGATGGAGGCTACAGACAAGCGCTGTGATGAGTTCAAAGAGTGAATGGAAGATGGTGATACAGCCAGGACAGCGCTAACTCACCAGGGCGCAGCTCAGCGGCTGGAAGATCACGGCGGCACCCGGTCGGCGTTGCAAAACGCGATGGGGCTGCAGTGGTGCCTGCTGCCTGCCGAGGGCAAAAACGGAGTTAGGTCGGGCAAGAACGCGTGGTGACACAGCTGAGACAAGGTAAAACTCACCGGAGCTCTCAGACGGAAAGCGTGTGCTCGCCGGCGCCGTGGGCGGCACCTCACGTTCTCAGCGAACCAAGGGGCAATCGCCTGGGTCCTTGGGTGCGTGAGAAAGAGGGCGAGCTGGGGAAGCAGGAGGACATGGGCTTGGTTAAAAGGAAGGCAGGGAAGGGAGAGGAGAGGGGAGGGGCGCTGCTCTGCTCCACGGTCTCGCGATGGCGTGCGCGCGAGCAAGCGTGCAGCAGACAGATGGGACAGGGCAGGGCGCTGCTGAGGCTGTCGGGGGTATCTCGCGAGGTCCCAAGGCGGCTCTGCCTCTCTCTCTCTCTCACGTGGTCCGGGCGTGCAGAGGAAGCCACCTGGTCGAGCCGCACAGGTGGGGAGAGATCCTTGCGTGATCTCGTTTGGACGATGGAGGACAGGGCACAAAAGATAGCATCACGTATCAAAGATTCACACTTGAGGACTGTCTCCAACAACCATGTGTTGACACCGAAACCGATCGGCCGATACAGACTGATATGGACTCCTCGTAGCCGATGGCCGACAACACCTATATATATCGGCTAGCAAACCGATGATTATATAAGCGAAAAGCAAACCGGCCGATTGCCAATAGCATTCGCATACCTGAACATCGGCTAGAAGCCGATGATAACAGAGATAGGCGGAATAAAAAGCCAGCTGACTGGCACGGGCTCGCGAGAGAGGGCGCGGGCGCGAGCTCGGGAGAGAGAGAGCGCGGGCGCGGGCTCGTGAGAGAGCAACAGGCACGGGCGCAGGTGAGGGCGCGGGCACAGGCGAGGGCGCGGGCGCAGCAAGGGCGCGAGCGCGGGCTTGCGAGAGGGAGAGCGCGGGTGCGAGCTCGGGAGCAAGAGGGCGCGGGCGCGGGCTCGCGAGGCCGGGAGAGCGAGGGCGCGGGCTCGTGAGGTCGGGGTCGGGACGATGGCGCGGGCGTGAGCTCGAGATCGGGAGAGAGAGTCCGGGCGCGAGCTCAGAAGCAGAGTCCGGGCACGAGAAAAGGGCGCGGACTCGAGAGAGAGCCCGGGTGCGAGCAAGCGCGGGCGCGGGCGAAGGTCCGATCGGGAGGCGGCTGGTCCGATGGGGAGGCGTCTGGTCCGATGGGAAGGATTCGGACCGTCCAATCCCCAAGAGGATGGTCCGATTGGGGCAGCTTGCTTCCAACCGAAAGAAACTTGGGGGCAAGGCTGGGTTTTTCAAGCATGAAAGATGACATGAAGAGCATGCAGATGGAAAAAAAATGGTTTTATGCACCAAACAACAAAAGTGGGCTGTTACAGAGGGTCCTAGTTAAATCCTACAATAACGTAGCGTTCGGGTACCTATTTAGCCAAAACAAGGAAAGAAACCACTATAGGATCTCTTAGTCAAGAAGAAGCTAGAACCCGTAAAATCGGAGGTTGCACCAAACCTGTAACCTACGGAGGTGCTTATTATTTTTCAATACTAGAGGACCCCAATCATTCGATTCCTACTAGAAGACGAACTTCCTAAAGATCACAATGAAACTAAGTGAATCAAGCAATAGAGCAAAATCTTTATCGTAGTCAGAGAAGACCTATATCGTCAGAGCGCATCCGGAGTTCTCATGCACTACGTCACACCTGAGGAGGGCAAGCAGATCCTATAATCTATCCACTCGGGCATCTGTGGCAACCATGCTGAATCCAAAACATAAGTTGGAAAGGCTTGCAGACAAGGATTCCTCTGGCCAATTGTGGTCACTGATGTTGAAGCACTCGTCCTGTCATACAAGGGATTTCGATTTTTCGTTCAACAAACTCACCTACCGGCACAGGAGTTGCAGACTATCATATACGAAACACATACTGAGCATAATCTATAGATCTGGAGTCCTCAATCGCATTATTATGGGCAATGCACTTAGTTCATGGGCGGCATATTTAAAGATTTCTGCGACGATTTCAGCATCAAAATCTGCTATGCTTCGGTGGCATACCCCCAGAACAATGGGCATGTTGAGCAATGATCAAAATCTTTGGATTTTATAAGGCTGCGCTAGGTAGGTTGGTTTGGGCCGGTTTATTCAGTAGTAGGTTGAAGATATGAGTTCTTAAATACCATGCCCTATTGGGTCGCCCGCTGGTCGCATGAAAATCACGATGCAGGTGTTATTTTACAAGAACTGATTAAATAATCAGATGCACTTCACGCTAAGCCTACAGCTGGGTGTATACATTCGGATATCTTGATTATTTTAAGTTATTGAGGATATATCCTTATATGGATCAATGGTGGTCTCTATTAAAACTGGGGATGCCGGTATCTCTCAAGTACACCTCATCACACATTGGATTTACTCCATAGTGATACTCGGCTTACATGCTTAGCCAAATTGCCTTGAACAAAATTTCTAGCTAATATATAACTGAAGAGTCCAATTTCTAAGAAACATATTACTCGGGAAAGACTTAAAGGTTAAAGATCTTTGACTTTATGTTTAATTGTTTCCCAATTATGCACAAAGCCGAGGGCTGCACCTAACAGGTGCGCCTATTCAGCGTACACAATTCATCTATGAAGCCCTTCATAGCCTCGTTGTTAGCTGGCATGAAGCAGGACTCGGGAGAAGAAGCACTCGGACAATGAGTACTCAGGAGCAAAGCACTCGGGAATCCCTTCACCATGGAGGATGAGCACTCGGCATCAGCTGTAATTCAACTATAAAGGTCTCAAGGGCTACTGTGGAGGCCATGGCCTGGGTACCTCAAAGAGGGCAATTACGGCCACTCGGAACGAGGGTAGGCTGGTCTCTACAATTGGAGATAAAGTAGGACTCGGCTTCATATTACCTTGCATGACAAGGAAAGGGATATAGTCCTAACTGGATACTCTATATACTGATAAGGAAAGCTCTTGGTCGTATCCGACTGGGTTTCCTACCCTGTAATCCTCATCCCTCCTATCGGCGAAACGGGACTAGGGGCCCACATGCCCCCGGGACGAGTGGATCTTCAGCCACGTCAGCTCCTCCGGGACCCACATTCTGCACGAGTGACGGCCACCTACGGCCGTTTTCCCCGCCAAGTGCCTAGGGCCCGAGCACTGTCCAGGCCCGGGTGCCCCTTCCCCGGACGCGTCGCGACGACCGCTCACATCCACCTCGGGCCCGTGGCCCGGGGACATTCCCGGGCCTGGGGCTCGCCCCCCGGTCCGGGACCCACAAGCTCGGTCCCGGGGCACGTTCCCGGGGCACATTGTTGGGACATTCCCGGGCCCAGGCCTCGCCCCCCGGTCCCGGGACCCACAGGCTTAGTCCCGGGGCGTGTCCCCGGGGCACATTGTTGGGACTTTCCCGGGCCCGGGGCTCGCCCCCCGGTCCTGGGACCCACAGATTCAGTCCCGGGGCGCATTCCCGAGGCATTACTGGGGTATTCCCGTGCCCGGGGCGCACTTCCCGAGCTCGGGACTCACAGCCTCGGTCCCCGAGGAACTCGGCGCCTTGTGTGCGCGGAGGGCTCGCTGAGCTCTCTGCCCCGGGCACGAGCCTAACTCGAGCGGGTCAACTCTCCAACTACCCGCATTAATGACGAGGCAACAGGGCGCGTCGCGCCCTGTCGCCTGCTCGAACATGCGTGGACTCTCATGATGGCCCCCCATGGGCCCGCTTCCTATGCGGTTAGAGAATATTTGACTAAGAGGACTTCAGTTTTCCACACTCTGGCAGCGATTGCGTGCGCTGTCACATCTTCATGACCTAGCCGCCCGCAGCAGCCGAGCAACATGACGACCAGACGTGCCGAACCAACTCTGGCGTGGCTTAGTAGGCGGATGCATGCGACAAGACATATCGTACCTAGAAAAGCTTTCTCTTGGCATGGATGCTAGGCACTGTGGACTCCCCTTGGACTATAAAAGGAGGATCCATGCCAGCAGGAAAGGGGTTTGGAAGTGAGAGCTTCTAGAGAGACGGAGTTCCCAAGTTAGGGCTAGCTCCTAAGCACCACTGAAGAACATCTTGTAAGAACAAACCGCATTCACCTCCCACATAGTAGATACACACAGGAGTAGGGTATTACACCTCTGCGCGGCCCGAACCTATCTACTCCTTCTGTCTCCGTTGCGTGCCATAAACCGGACGCCGTAGCCATCCTGTGAACCACTCCCCTGGCCGAACCTCAAAGGGGGGTCCCCAAACTCCCCGCGGTTGGAGTTTCCTCCTCCGACAGATGGCGCACCAGGTAGGGGGAGTTTCACTCCCAGGCAGTACGCCAGCGTCCCCAACACCGGCACACTCCATGGCAGGAGGTCATCGTCCGCGGGACTCCGACGAGGGGTCCGGTGGCTTCACCCCACCGGGCGAAGTTAGCCCTGTGGTGAGCCCACCACGTTCCCCCTCCTCGTCTTCTTGGGGACATGCGGCGCGTGCCCGGCGGGCCAAGTTCCCCCCGCGGCGGCCTGGTTGTGCAGCCTTGGTCCCTTCCCTTGCGGAGGGAGCCGGCAAGTGCCCCGCTGGGTCTGCCGCGGCCTCATCCATAAGGGGCGAACGGACCCGCCGCTCCGCGACGCGCCGCCATCTCAACTTCCAATCAGCGTCGCTGCAGGGAGCCCTCCTAGCGGCGAAAGCCCTCCTGCGCCACCCCTCGGCTTTTACCAGAGGCGGAGGCTAGGAGCGACGGTGGCCCAACGAAGTCACCGACCTGGTAGCCGCGGCCCATCGCCGGGTAGCCACCGATAGCCATGCGGGGGCCAGGAGCACCGACCGCACGGCATCTAGCGCGGGCCGGCCCCCCGCTCGGAAGCAGAATCAAGCCCAGAGCGCGGCGCCTCACGCCATGCCCCCGACCAAGAATGGCCCTGGCGAGCTCCGTGACCGGCTAAACCGGATGCAGACTCATGAGGACGCCCGAGTCACGTTGGAGTGACAGCATGAACGGCACGCGAACACCGTCGGGCGTCCCGAGGCCCAAGCCTCCAGCTCTAACCCCCCGGCAGGAAACCATCGTGTGTCTCCCGAGCCCGCTCAGTATGGCTCGGGTTGCCTGGCGCTCTCCCCAGACCTCCGACAGGTGCACTAGCCGGCCAAGTTCTGGCCCAGCTTGCCAGAGAAATATGATGGCTCCATCGACCCCACGGAGTACCTGCAGATCTAACCACTGCGATCCAGGCGGCCAGCGACAATGAGAAGGTGATGGCGAACTACTTCCCCGTCGCCCTCAAGGCCCAGGCTCGCTCATGGATGATGAACCTCCCCGAGAGTTCGATCTACTCGTGGGAGAACCTCTGCCACCAGTTCGTGGCGAACTTCTAGGGCACTTTCCCACGCCCTAGGACTGAGGCGGATCTCCACGCCCTACGTCAAGGCAGGGACGAGTCACAGAGGCGTTTTCTGCAGTGCTTCAGCCAGGTCCGCAACACCATCCCCCACATCGCTCACCACGCGATTATTCACGCGTTTCGCTCGGGAGTGCGCGACAAGCGCATGCTCGAGAAGCTAGGCACTCACGACATCCAGACCGTGGCCCAGCTATTTAGCCTCGCCGACCTCTGCGCCCGCAAGGAGGAGGCCCAGGCATGGAACAAGCCACGCCCTGAGGCCCCTGGTCAGGGCCCTGGGGAGGACAGCGAGCCCTCATGTTCCGCGTCCCGACGTAACAGGAGGAAGCGCCAGAAGGACAAGGAGGCCATCGAGAACTTCGCCTTGGCTGCTACAGGCAGCCCCCGGGACGACATTGCCCGTGGGGACGATAACGGCGGCAAGCGGCAAAAGGCTGCACGTGCACTGCCGCCACTGGCAGCCGGCCGGAAGTGGTGCACCGTCCACGAGACATGCCCGGGGTCCCTAGGGGGGTGATTAAGCATCGCTTGGCTGTCCGCGCGGGCTCCCGCCTAGTGCGGCAAAAGGTGCGACGGCAGGCCCCGGAGCGCCAGGCCTTCATCCGCGAGGAGATCGACAAGCTCCTTGCAGCCGGCTTCATCCGCGAGGTCATCCACCCAGAGTGGCTGGCCAACCCAGTCATCGTCCCCAAGTCCAACGGGAGGCTACGCATGTGCATAGACAACACCGACCTTAATAAGGCTTGCCCCAAAGACCCATTCCCTCTGCCCTGCATAGACCAAATAGTCGACTCCATGGCGGGGTGCGACCTTTTGTGTTTTCTTGATGCTTACTCAGGTTATCATCAGATCCGAATGGCAGAGGAGGATGAGGAAAAAACATTTTTCATTACCCCCAGGGGGCTTATTGCTATGTTTGCATGCCTTTTGGGTTGAAAAATGCTGGTCCTACTTTTCAGCATGCCATCCGTATAACATTTAAATCGCAGTTAGGTTGCAACATGGAGGCCTACGTCGACGATTTGGTGCTGAAGTCGCGCGACCGCGCCACTTTGCTCCATGACTTGGCCGAGACGTTCACCAATCTTCAATTCACGAGGATGAAGCTGAACCCGGACAAGTGCGTCTTCGGGGTCCCGGCCGGCAAGCTCCTCGGGTTCCTCGTGTCCAGCCGTGGCATTGAGGCGAACCCGGAAAAGATAGCGGCCATCGACCGCATACGCCCCCCGACGCAGCTCCGGGAGGCCCAAAAGCTGACTGGGTGCGTGGCCGCACTAGGCCGCTTCATCTCCAAGCTAGGGGAGCGTGCCCTCCCCCTCTTCAAGCTTCTCAACAAAACCGGGCCGTTCACTTGGATGGATGAGGCCGCTCAAGCCCTTGACGAGCTCAAGAGGTACCTGACAACGCCCCCTGTCCTCATGGCCCCGGCTCAAGATGAGCCCTTGTTGCTCTACATAGCGGCAACCCCGCAAGTGGTGAGCGCGGCGCTCGTCGTCGAGCGCCCCTTGCCCGACAAACGCACTGCCTGGGATTCGCCGCCGGGCCTGACACCAAGGAGCCCAAACCCGGGCAGCCTCTCCAAGGCGAGTGCGCGTTCTGGGACACGGCACCCGGAACAACCTCAACATTTTTGCAACCAGACGGGGCGCAATTACCCGGACAACATCGCCTTGGCAAGGGCAGGTCCGGGGAAGTCGTCCCGATTTATTCCATATCCCAGCCCAGGTCCCTGGATCCCAGGCACATATCCACCACATTCCAGCCAGGGCCCCCGGGTCCTGGGCCCATATCTGTTCCCGGCCATGAGAGCTCGCTCCCTCCCGAGGGAGTAGAGCCCGAGCTCCTAGCCCCCGTCAGGCCGGGATTGGGGAGCACGCAACAGAAGTCGGTGTACTTCGTCAGCGAGGTACTCCGCAATGCCAAATCGTGCTATCCCCAAGCGCAAAAGATGCTCTATGCGGTTCTCATCGCATCCAGGAAGCTTCGCCACTACTTCCAGGCGCACAAGGTATCCGTGGTCACGTCCTTCCCCCTCGGGAAGATATTGCATAACCGGGAGGGAACGGGCCGTGTCGCCAAGTGGGCGGTCGAGCTCGCTAAGTTCGACCTCCATTTTCAAGCATGCCACGCCATCAAAAGCCAAATCCTGGTGGATTTTCTTGCAGAATGGATGCCGGTGCCCGAGCTAGATCCTGCGCTGGACGCCAGATCCCCGGTCCCCGAGCTAGCCCCCGATCTGCGCCTCTACTGGACGATGAACTTCGTCGGCTCCTGCACCAGACAGGCTTCCTGCCCCAGCGCCGGGGCCGGGGCCGTCGTGTCACCTGCCGGGGACGAGATCCATTTCGTCGTCCACCTCAACTTCGGAGACACCAACAACATGGCCGAATAGGAGGGCCTTCTCGCTGGCCTACAGGCCGTGATCGCCCTTGGGGTGCGACGGTTGTGGGCGCAAGGCGACTCCGAGCTCGTCATCAACCAGGTATCCAAGGAGTACCAAACCCTGGACCCCCAATTGGCCACGTATGTGGATGAAGTGCGGAGGCTTGAGTGCCGTTTCGACGACCTCAGGCTCCGCCATGTCCCTCACAGTCGCAACCTTGCCGCCGCCGAGCTCTCGAGGCTGGCGACCTCCTGGGTGCCGGTTCCCTCAGGGGTCTTCCAGGAAGCCCTCGAGGACCCCTCGGTGGCCTCACCCGGGATCTTGGGAACCACCATCGAGCCCGGGTCCGAGCCAGACATGCACTCCCGACCCCAAGATTTGGTCGTTGAGGCCGAACCCAATGCGCCTTCCTGGATGGACGAAATCCGGGTGTATCTTCTTCGAGCGCATCTCCCCAAAGATGACGCGGAAGTGGAAAGGGTGGCTCGCTTGTCTATGTGCTACGTCATAGTAGATGGGGACCTCTACCGACAAGGCTCCAACAGCGTCCTGCTCAAGTGCATTCCGCGTGACTCCGGCGTTGAGATCCTCGCCGATATCCATGAAGAGGAATGTGGCAGTCACGCCGCATTTCGATCCCTGGTCGGTAAGGCCTTCCGACAAGGATTTTATTGGCCCACGGCTTTGTAGGACGCATTCGGCCTCGTCCAGCGCTGCCGCGCGTGCCAGTTTCATGCCAAGTAGAGCCACCAGCCGGCGCAGGCACTCCAGGTGATCCCCCTGTCCTGGCCCTTCACGGTTTGGGGACTCGACATCCTCGGCCCCTTTCCCTGGGCAGTCAGGGGTTATCGACATCTATATGTCGCCATCGACAAATTCACTAAGTGGCTGGAGGCATTCCCCGTGATCGACATCGACAAGCATTTGGCGCTCAAGTTCATCCGGGGAGTCACCAACTGCTTCAGAATCCCCAATCGCATCATCACCGACAACGGTGTGCAGTTTACGAGCGAGCTCTTTGGCGAATACTGCTCTGATATCGGCATCAGACTCTGCTTCGCCTCTCCTGCCCATCCTGCTAGCAACGGGCAGGCTGAGCGGGTGAATGCCGAGATCCTGCGGGGCCTCAAGACAAGGTCCTACAACGACCTCCAAAAGCATGGCGTCAAGTGGATCGACGAGCTTCCGGTGGTCCTCTGGGCGAATCGCACCACACCAAGCCGAGCGACCAGGAAGACCTCGTTCTTCCTAGTGTACGGGGCCGAAGCCGTTCTGCCATCAGAGCTCACCTTCGGCTCTCCCCGGGTATAGCGCTATAGCGACGACCTCGACCACGACAACATGCAGCGTGACAACCTTGACTTCCTCGAAGAACGTAGGCGGTGCGCCTTGCTCCGCGTCGCTCGTTACCAGCAAAGCCTCAAGCGCTATCATTAGCGTAAGGTCCGGGCCCGATCACTCTAGGTCGGGGACCTAGTCCTCCGCCGTGTCCTCACACGTGCCAAAAAGAATAAACTTTCCCCCATGTGGGAAGGCCCCTTCCTGGTGATTAGTGTCTCCCAGCCGGGCTCGGTAAGACTAGGCCAAGAGGATGGGACCCCGCTTCCCAATCCCTGGAACATCGAGCATCTTCGCAAATTTTATCCGTGAACACATCCTGTAAGTTGCGGGGTGCTCAGGCTAGCGCCGGATTTCTCCAAAACTCAGCGCTGGCCGGGGGCCCCCATGTGCATTCGCTTCCCTAAGCAGCTTTTTCGATGTCCTTTCCGCTCTCGTGCCCTTTGTCCTTTTCTGTGTGTTGCGTGCGTGGCGATCTCCCCCTAGGGGCATAATCAGGCCGCGCCCATGTGGCGGCTGGGTTTTGCACATAATCATCAGCTCCCTACCAACGAGCTACCGTATCCCCTCCTGCTAAACCTGGGGCATGGTCCGTGCCCCAAGGCCGTGGGTGCGCCCCTCTGCGCGGCGCCCCGAGCCCCGGCGCCTGCGGTGTCCCCCCGGTTGGCTTCAGGCTCAGTTTTTTCCGGAGGTAGGGGGCGAAGTGCTTATGCGTAATCTTTTCCTTCGCACGGTCGCGACCCCGAAGAGGCCCTTGGGAGGTGGTAGACGTCATGGTCCATAGCATGGAATGGACAAAGGAACGTGCCAAGTACCCTCACAGTTCATCGTGTGCAGATTAGACCAATCCCCGGCAAGCTTAAGTAGGGTGCTCTGGTCAGCGCCGTTTTTCTTTCCAAAACCTAGACGCTGGCCAGGGGCCCCGATCTCGGATTTATTTCCGGCGCAAGTTCCCGGGCCGGGGGCTGGCAGCGCTCCTGCCCCCGGGATTGTGCTCGCGGAGCCACACCACCCTTTTCAACATCCAGATACGTAATCTTATCTGACTTTAAACATTGCACAATTTCTATTCTTTCCCTGTTTGTATGGCTACGTGTTTCGTTCTCCTTGGCCCTAGGGGCAAAGCAGAATTTGCCGGGGCCTGGCGCGAGGGCCACTGGGTTAGCACTGCCCCGGTTACCGAGGCCAGTTGGCCGGGTCGTGGACCACGCCCCGGGCACCGTCGATGCCCCGGGGTCTTGGGCAGGGCCCCCCGTTAGGCCAGCCTAGATACCCGTGGCGAGCAGCGGTGCCCGGCCTGGATAGCTCCACCCCGACCACCGCCGAAGCTCTGGGTGCTTCGCTGTCTGGCAACCCCCGCGCACGGTCAAGGTCGGTTCCCGAGGGGCTCCCGGCGAGTCATAGGGCACGAGCTTAGCACTTCAGCCATACCTAACCCATGCGGGGCATTTTTCAAATTTTCTCTCTCTTCTAGCAGTCTTTTCCCGCGGCCTCGCTGCGCTCCCGGGGCCAGTAGCGCTCGGGGGCATGGAGGGCCCCCGGGCCCAGAAGACGGACTTAACCGTTCTGCAAGACTTGCGCTCAGTTGCTCGCGGTCTTTGGGGACCGAGTTCCCAGGGCGGGCAACTATCACGCTTGCTGCCCTCGGGGACCGGGCTACTGGGGCAGGCGGCCACCCCAGGCCCTGGAAAGGGGACTTAGGCGCCATGGCCATTCACGGCTGCTGGCGCTCGGAGTAGGACGGCGCCCGGCACTCAGCATTCCCAGGCCCCAGAAATCAAAAAAAAAAATACCACAGCCACCGGGGCCCGAAGAGCAGACATAAGCAACTTCCAGAACAACACAATAAGCAAAGGTACGAAAATGTAAACATGATTATATACATATACAAATGTCTCTCTTTGTACAAGACAGGTAAAATCAGAGCGCAAGCACACGCGGAGGCCCAGAGATGTCATCGTACGGGGGAGGTCACTTGTCTTCGTCGGACCGGACCCCGGGCAGTGTTTGAAGGGGACTGCCGTCTTCCTCGGACTCCTCGTCGGTCATCGGATCCACGAGGTGCTCGCCGCGGTCGAAGAACCCTGCCACCGTTGCGGCGGTGTCGGCCACAGCTTTCCGTGCCTCCTCTTCCCCTTCGGCGGGGAATCCCTCGAGCACTGGGGCCAGGGAGAAGTTGGCATCCCGCGCCCGGTAGCACCCGAGAACATACTCCGCCACCCGTGCGGTGAGTTCTCTTCCTTCCTTCACCAGGACTTCGTGAACTTGCTCGGGCAGCAAGTCCAGTGTGCGCAGCAGGTCGCCGAGCTCCACCACCTCATCGGAAACCCAGTGGGCCCCCCGGCTTCCGCGGAGGTGCTCGGATACCGATGCGGTCGAGACACCTCCAAACCCTGAGGCAGTACTGCCCCACGCAGGCGGCGACCTCGCGGTCAAAATTCTTTCGATGGGCGAGGTGGTTTTGCGCCGTGGCCAGCCTTTTTTCCGCCTTGGCCAGCTTCTCGACCAAGCTTGCCACACTGGCCGAAGTCGGGGAGCCGCTCGACGTAGCCAGCGCCGTGGCCCCGCGCGCCACGGCCTTGAAATCGGCCACGCGCTTCCGGGAGGCCTCGGCCTCCCACTCCATCTCCACCAACCGGGACTCGGCGACCGTGACCGCCGCCTCGCGCGAGGTGAGGGAGTTCTCCTTGTCCTCCATGGCCGCCTCTCGCGTTGCGAGGGCCTCGGCCTTGGTGTCGGTGTCGGCGGCCAGCAGCCTCGTCTGCTCCGCCTCGCGCCTGAGGTCAGCCTCCCGCTCCTGGAACATGGCCTCCTGCTCCTCGAGGTCCTTTTCCCAGGACACCAGCCTCTCCTCCTCGCTCAAGAGGCGGCTCATGCCGTCCTGGGCGATGGCACAGGAAAAGTTGGCGGCCTCCTCAGAGACCAACACGGCTTCCTCGCGCGCGGCGACCTCATGCTCCCGGGCCACGAGCCCGGCCTCTTGGGCCCGGACGCGATCCTCCCGGGAGGATATTTCCTGCTCCCACGCCTCTATTTCGGACCGGGCGCGGGAGGCCTCATCGGCAGCAGATTTGGCGGCGGCCTCCAATTGGGTGACGCGCCTCTCCGCTGCCTCGATCTCCAGCCGGCGGGTCGCCACAAAAATCTCGGTGGCAACCGTGCGGGCGCTGAGCTGCTGCATCACCACCGCAATCGCCGCCCACCCGCTCTTGAGATCCGCCTGGACCTGGGCGGACTCCTGTCGCTCCCAACGAGCTACCGCGTGCACTCGGCCGGCGGTGATCGCCATCTGCTCCAGTGCGGAGTGTAGCGTCGCGTGTTCGCCCGCCACTCCTGCTCGCCGGGCAGCAAAAAGTACCAGGGCCCGCTCCCCCCCACGGGAGACGGCTGGGCCCTGGCATCCCCCTCCTCCTCAGCAGCGGGGACGTCAATCTGTTCCGCGACGGCCCGCTCCAGCGTGGCCGCGTGGCCCCCATGCTCACTACCGCACTCGGCGAGGGCGGGGGCGTAGCGGGACACGGCGGCGCCATCGGCACGCCCCCGGTGCCCCCTGCGGCCGGGGCTGGCGGCGCCATCGTCGGCCCCTGATCCTTCCTATAAAAATCAAAACCAGACGGGTAAGAGCTAGGACAAGAAATGCAAGAGAAAATGTAGTGGCGAGAAGAGCTAAATGGGATGAAGGCACTTACTTCGCCTAGGGCCCCTTGAAGCTCCATGGCTTGGCCCTCAAAAGAGGCCGGGTGCTGCCGCGGGATCCCGTCTTCCCTAGCGACGCACTTGGGGCAGCGATGCTGGCCGGGGCTTCTGGCACTCCCAACGCCGTCCCGATGGTGCCCCTTGTGCTGGCGAGGGTCCCACTTCCTCCCATGTCTGGGACCGTCTCTGGCCCGGTCCTGGGGGCCCGGGTAGCCGGCCTCGGTTCCGGGAACAGGGCCCGAGCGGTGCTCGCAGGCACCGCACATGCAGTAACCACAGCTGCAGCCCCGGTCCGCCCGGGGTCCGCGCGGCTCCAGGTAGTAGCGGCCGGGACAACGGCCTCCGGGGCAACAATCTTTGCCTTTTTGGCCACCGGCAATCCCAGGTCGGGCCCCGCCGGCCGCTTCCCCTCCTTTTTCGACAACACTGGCTCCTCGGCCAACACATCCTCGACCTCTGAGACGTCGAGCACCTCGACGATCTTGTGGGTGATCCGCACGTCGATGACCCCCACGGCGTCAAATTGCGGGAGACCTTCCTGGATCTTCGTCCACCCGCGGTCTGCGCAAAGCGGCGTGATGCCATCCGGGAGCGCGTGGCCCACCGCGCCCCCTCCTTCCAACGCCGCCACCATTAACAGGCCCATCGCCTCCTTGCTCAGGTCGTCGGGGTGGGTCTTGGTAATGTCCTTGGGTCCGGTGTACAGCCAGCAGGCCTGGGACCTCCTGTTGAGCGGCGCCAATCGTCGGCCGAGGAAGTCGCCGACGACCATGTATGCGTTCAGCCCGGCCGCCCCCAGGCCAGCGATGCGTGCCATCACTGGCGCTAGGCGCGTGTCTTCCGGCGGCGACTCTGTCCAGCTCTTCACCTTCCGGGCTGCCTCGGTCGGGAACAGGAGCCGGTCGTTGGTGTCGACGCCGATGTAGACCCAGTTATGGCGCCACAAGTCCCATTTGTTCTTCAGCGCCATCGGGATGAACTCGATGCCAGGGCGGCCGTGGACATACACGCAGCCTACCCGCTCCAGCAGAATGGTGGGTAGCACCAGAACAGGTCCACCGAGGGCATGACGCCCACGAACATCTCGCACAAATGTGCGAAAATCACCAACACCATTACGGTGTTGGGGGTCAAGTGGAACATCTGCACCTCGTACATCTCCAGCACCTGGAGGAAAAAATCAGAAAACGGCGGAACCAACCCGCCGACGGTGTAGTTGATGAAGTACACCACTTCATTGGGCTCCTCCGGCGCTGGCTTCGGCTCTCCCGAGCGCACGTTGATCGCTGCCCTTCACTGTGTGGCAACCGGCATCATCTTCTTCACCCGCTCTGCCCCGGCGTCGTCGCGCACGCGTGATGGCGGGATCGCACCGCCGTCCAGCGGCTTCACTCCACAGTCGGTGCGAGGCATTGCGGGTGCAGCGCCGAGGGTGGTTGAAGGAAGAAGAAAGCGAGGAGAAGTGCGTGCGAACAGGGGCTCTGGGCGTAAAGAGCAACAGGGGCGGCGACAGTTCAAGTCTAGCAACGGGAGAGGCCAGCCGCTGCCCGCTACTGTTTATAGTCTTAGAGCCCCTATGGAGCACCGCTTCGAATCCCCCAGTATGGCCCTCGATTTGCGGGCCACAAGTGGGAAGCCTCCTCTCGTCTCGTCTTGTCTCGGGCAATCATGGCCGTTGGTCGACCCGTCTCGTCTTCTGTCAAATCAAGTGGGCCCCGCGTCTCCTCGTTTCCCTAAGATGTGGCCCTGTTCCTGCCCGGAGTGGATCCCGGCAGATCAACAGGGCCAGGGGCCACCGTCAGCAAAACAGGACTAGGGGCCCACATGCCCCCGGGACGAGTGGATCTTTGGCCACGTCAGCTCCTCTGGAACCCACATTCTGCACGAGTGATGGCCAGCTATGGCCGTTTTCCCCACTAAGTGCCTGGGGCCCGAGCACTGTCCGGGCCCGGGTGCCCCTTCCCCGGGCGCGTCGCGACGACCGCTCGCATCCACCTCAGGCCCGTGGCCCGGGGACATTCCCGGGCCCAGGTCTCGCCCCCAGGTCCCGGGACCCACAACTTCGGTCCTAGGGCGTGTTCCCGGGGCACATCATTGGGACATTCCCAGGCCCGGGTCTCGCCCCCCGGTCCCAGGACCCACAGGCTCGGTCATAGGGCGCGCCACTAGGGTATTCCCGGGCCCGGGGCACACTTCCCGAGCCCGGGACTCATAGCCTCGATCCCCGAGGAACTCGGCGCCTTGTGCGCGCGGAGAGCTCGATGAGCTCTCTGCCCTGGGCACGAGCCTGACTCGAGCGGGTCAACTCTCCAACTACCCGCATTAATGATGAGGCAACGGGGCAGCAGCCGAGCAACGTGATGACCAGACGCGCTGAACCAACTCCGGCGTGGCTCAGCAGGCGAATGCGTGCGATAAGACATATCGTACCTAGAAAAGCTTTCTCTTGGCATGGGTGCTAGGCACTGTGGACTCCCTTTGGACTATAAAAGGAGGATCCATGCCAGCAGGAAAGGGGTTCGGAAGTGAGAGCTTCTAGAGAGACGGAGTTTCCAAGTTAGGGCTAGCTCCTGAGCACCACTGAAGAACATCTTGTAAGAATAAACCGCATTCACCTCCCACATAGCAGATACACACAGGAGTAGGGTATTATGCCTCCGCGCGGCCCGAACCTGTCTACTCCTTCTGTCTCCCTTGCGTGCCATCGACCGGACGCCGCAGCCGTCCTGTGAACCACTCCCCTGGCCGAACCTCAAAGAGGGGTCCCTAGACTCCCCGCAATTGGAGTTCCCTCCTCCGACACCTCCAATATATAAAGAGGGGTAGGGAGCCCCTTGGGGCATATGACAATCTCACCAGAGAAACCGCAAAAGCAATACACTATAACTGAAAGTAGGGTATTACCTCACATCAAGGGCCTAAACTAGTATAAATCCAGTGTGTCCTTTCGAATCCATCATGTTTTGGCCTGACGAATAGTCCCATATAATTATTACCGATATAAAACATCGACAACATTGCTATGTCACCTCACACCATTTAAACGTAGTCCAAGGTTGAAATGTGAATGGTTTTGCATTGATGGTAAGAAGAGTCAGTTCCTGGTGCAATTCATTCTAAATTTTTTTGAAAAGTATGGCAAATTTTTAATGCGAATGATTTTTTTAAAAAATTTGTAGTGCATGTTACAAAGAAAAGAAAAACCAAATGTATTGGGGGATGCACTTGTGATGTGTTGGTAAAGTCACGGCACACTAGGGTTTAAATCTTGGTGTCCACAAATATTATCTATACACTAGTTTGCTTTTAATAGAATTATAGTGAGCCTATACAGTTGCCGTTAGTCTTCGTCTTTTTACATGTGTTATGGGTGTATTTGTGAATGCATGAGTATGATATTGTGTATAGTGGTTTATGCTGGTCTGTGTCTTCCGTGTAAACGTGTAATAAATGAACCAAATGTATTTATCGTTGGAACAAATTAATTTAGGTTGATGTCATGCGCACGCAATCGTGACACTTTACTGCTAGTTAGCTGCTTCAAACATGCATTGATCTCCACCAAACGCCAAAAGGATAGTCGCTCCTACTTGATGGCTGGATGGATACAAAGCTGATGAAAGAGCTATCCTACCTAGCTAGCTTCAAATTAAATGTCGCGTCATGTAGCACTGGTACACCAACTCCTGCACACGCGCGTACACTAGCTTATTGCATTGGTCCTTCGATTTTATTCCGATCGAGCCGTGAAATCTGATCGATGCCTGTTTAAAGGGGAAAAAACATGTGAGAAGAAAAATGGTAGATATTTTGGTTCCGTATATATGCGATTCTTCCTTTATCAAAAAAAATATATGTGATTCATCCACTTCGGTAGATATAGATCGTGAATGCTCATTCTGTATCATGTTAACGAAACCAATATATATGCAAGGGGCTAGTATACAAAGCATATATAGGTATGTCAGAGCATAAGAATATGATATTTTTCTAATTAAATGCTCACGATGAAGATGATTATCAAGGACCGAACTATAAATATTTTTCTAATTAATTTAATGTTCACGGTGCAAACTATTTAGATGTATAAAGGTCAACTTTTTAAGTACAAATGGCAATTGAAAAATGACCTCATAACATGTTCTTGTGCATTGGAAGATGACACCAACTACTCATCTACCCCAGGTGTACTGTCTACTCTATCAATATATAGTGATACACTGAAGCTGAGTGTGTTAGTTGACTTGGCACTGTATAGTACTGTTGGAAACACATACACGTGACATTTTTAAATTTATACCTTCAAACACATGCAATCAGTCCCCGACGTATTTTTATGCTATCAGAGCAGGCGACCTAGAGCCACCACTCATGCTTCCCCCACCATCGCCCCCGGGAGGGATCTGATCACCCGGGGTGGTCACCTGTTTAATTTTCGCTTGTCGTCATTCGTTCTTTGTGTCGCCGTGTCTTCAGCAAGCAGCAGATCATAGTCCAACTCCACACTACCGCCGGCAACCCTGCCTTGATTCCGGTCGTCCTCGGCCCTGTCGTGAACCGTACTGTCCGCCCAGACGTCGGCTCCTCCTCTGCTTCGGCCTCATCGGCACCGCCGGCCAGGACCCCTGGCCACGCTGGGATCTAAGCCTGCACACCGACGATGCATGGCCCCACATCTGCCCTTTCTATTCCAACCCCGATCTCCAAGGCCCCTCCCGCTGGATGTCGGCCCGCCTTCCTCCATCGACCTGCCAACCACCACCACATCGTCCCGCCCTACATCTCCGCCGGCCCTCGTCGACCACACCGAAGCACGCCATCCACTGGCAAGTCATTGTGGTGGTGCCCTGCCCTCCATTGGCGTAGCTAGGGGGTAGTCCTGGTGGGCTCAGGACTACCCCCGATTTTGGCCTAGAGACACCCCTATCCCCAAATTTTGGCCCAACAAAATAGCAAATAGGCCCAAGAAGAAGAAGGCCCAAGAAGAAGAAGGAAGGAGAGGGCTAGGGCGCACACACACAGTAGAGGAGTGGCTCGGGCGGCTGCCACGACGCGCTGCCTGCCTCCTTCCCCTCCCAACGCCGCGATGCGCCGCCGCCGCCGCCCTGACGCACTGCCGCCCCGACGCCCCGCCGCCTGCCCGCCTCCGGCATCCGCGACGGCCGACGGGCCGCCCCGCCTCCGGCCTCCGTGACGCGCCGCCCGACGCGCCGCCCCGAGGCGCCGCCCCGCCGCCTGCCCGCCTCCGGCATCCGCGACGGCCGACGGGCCGCCCCGCCTCTGGCCTTCCCCGTCGCCACAGCGCCTCCTGCCTGCCTTCCGGCCTCCGCGTCAGGGCCAGGGGCGACGCGCTGCGGCCTGCCTTCCCGCCTCCTGACACCCGGCCGAGCGGCCGCCGGCCCGCCGCCTCCGCCCTCCGGCCTGCGCCTCCGCCCTCGGACAGTGGCCAGGAAGGTAGCTACCGTAGCTCCTCCTAAACTACTCACATCAGATTTTATATAAGAATAATTCCATAGTGGTAACTGATAAGCATGCTCTTTTTTTTATATCATGTTTATATATTCTGTTTTGTGTTGCTTGAACACATCAGATTTTGTTCTGATTGTTTAATGAAATCAGATATTTGTTGTGTCTACAGTCTATGCTTTTTTCTTGTATTTTAATTCTTTCATTCCGTGGAACCTTTATATTAGCTTTCAATAAAATCTATCACACGTGTTATCTAAAATGTTTTTTTGCTTGCTATATAAATATGTGTCTTAGAGAATGAAACCATTATACAAGGATATACTAACTTACTGCCATTGTATTTTCTAATTTGTAGGATTTGTAAGACATGAAGAGGAATGGGGATATTGCATCGCTCTTTCGGAGTCATGAAGCTAAAGCAAAGAAGATTGCAGCCTCCTCTTCTGATCCAGTCGTTGATGAAGCTTCTGGTACTCGAAAAGAACCAACAATTGCGAGCGTTGATAAAGCTTCTACTGAAGAACAAGATGCATCTTCTTCTCCTCCTATTTATGATGTTAACCGTCTTGAAAGTGATCCAGGCTTAAGACTTTCTATTTCAAGCTATCCTTTCAATGATCAAGATGCTGTTCGGAGAGCATATATTATCAAGGGTCCATGGCAGCGCTACTCACATGAATTCCCAGCCAGAAATATATATGGTAAGCAACGCCACTTCAGCTTTATTTGGTTTTATAAGTACAGTTGGCTTGAATATAGTGTGGCGAAGGATGCTGGGTTTTGCTTGGTATGTTATTTGTTTGGCAATGGGAGTAGTAATTTTGTTAAGGGTGGTTGGAGAAATTGGAACAAAGCCGATGCACTTGACAAACATGTGGGTACAATGACAAGTGCACACAATAAAGCTCAAGAGAAATATAACTTGTTTGTGAAAGGTGGTTCAATTGATAATGTCATTGTGAAGATTTCAGATGAGAATAAAATGCGTTATAAGGCTAGGTTGACTTATTCACTTAGATGCCTAAGATTTCTCTTAAATCAAGGATTGGCATTCCGTGGGCATGATGAAAGTGATGAATCTAGCAATAGAGGGAATTTCCTTGAGCTTTTGACATGGCTTGCAGAAAATAATGAGGAGGTTGATAAGGTGGTTTTGAAAAATGCACCAGGAAATTGCATCTTGACTTCAGCTACCATACAAAAGCAAATTATTGAATGTTGTGCTGATGTAACTACTAGACATATAATTGAAGAATTTGGTGATGAACAATATGCAATTCTTGCTGATGAATGTAGTGATGTATCACATAAAGAACAACTAGCTCTTTGCTTGCGTTATGTTGACAAACTTGGAAAGGTATGTGAGCGGTTTCTTGGAGTAGTTCATGTATCTAGTACTACTTCTTTGTCCCTTAAGGCAGCAATTGAGTCTTTACTTAGCGATCACCACCTTACTCTTACTCAAATTCGTGGCCAAGGATATGATGGGGCTAGTAACATGAAAGGAGAGATTAATGGATTGAAAACATTGATCATGAAAGAGTCTCCTTCTGCTTATTATATCCATTGCTTTGCACATCAACTCCAATTGGTTCTTGTTTCTGTTGCTAAGGAAAATGATGATTGTGTATGGTTTTTTGCTCAAGTTTCTCACTTGTTGAATATTATTGGATCTTCTTGTAAGCGTCATGACATGCTTAGAGATGTTAGAGCTCTAAAAGTTATGGAAGAACTTGATAGTAGGTTTGATGAGGTTAATATGGAGCTGCTTGTTTGTATGTCAGCCTTGAATCCCTCTAATTCATTTGCTTCCTATGATGCACAAAAAGTACTTCGACTTGCCAAGTTTTATCCTAAGGACTTTTCAAGCATGGATATAAGAAGGCTTGAATTCCAAATTGATACTTTCATTGATGATATGAGAAAAGATGACAGATTTGAAGGTCTAAAAACACTTGGTGAGCTATCTATTAAACTTGTTGAAACAAACAAACATGTTCTTTATGATTTGGTGTATTTGCTTCTTAAGTTGGTATTGATCTTACCGGTGGCAACTGCAAGTGTTGAGAGGGTATTTTCTGCATTGAGCCTAGTGAAGACCAAGTTAAGAAACAGTATATGTGATGATTTATTGAATCATTGCTTAGTCACATATATTGAACGAGATATTTTTTCCCAAGTTTGTGAGGAAGATATAATAAATATGTTCATGGCTAAGACCAAGCGAAGATTACGGTAGCGGCATTGTAATCTTCTATGTATGTGTAACATCTTTGCATCTTTGCGTATTTGGAACTAAGTATGTTATAATGTTTGCACATTTTAAACTATCTATGTTGTAATGTTTGTATATTTTGAACTTGCTAATTAGAGTAGTCGATTATTGATGACATAAGATATTATTTATATATTTGTATCGCCTTTTAACAAAATTTGTACTTGTATGTGAGATTTATAGTGTTAGAAAATTTTAGTATGCGATGTGAATTTATGAGTTAGGACTACCCAACTCAAAATTCCTGGCTACGCCACTGCTGCCCTCCTCTGCCTGCTTCCTCACCTCTGCCCTGCTACCTCTACGTCGGGTCAGCGGGTCATCACCTTCACCACGGATCCTCTCTATGCTCACCAGGGCACGGCCGCGGCAGATCTCCCCACAAGGCAGGCCCCAGAATTCTCCGCCTCTTGTCCCTACCTCCACGGGGCCCTGTCGGCACTGCTGTTTGTTGGAATAATTCTGCCCTTTGGTGCGGGCCGAGGCAGAACGTGTGCGTGTGTGGTCAGGCCGCATCCGTCGTGGGCGTCGTGTGTGTTGAGGGCAGCTGCATGTGTTGCAGCGCGAAGAGGAGAATTAGTCTCCGAGTTAATTGCATGCATTAGATTAGGAGTCGTGGGGGTGTGGCTTGCAATCTGCATGAGTGCATGGCGAGAGGCCGGCTGGTGGATGAGCAGGTGGTTCAGGATAAGAGAGAAAACCGGGAAGCCAGGAGTACGTGTGTTCGTGCGCGAGAAGATCTCCGGCGTAGGTTGCTTGGCCACTGCGTCTCCAAGGCCTATAAAGAGTCATGTAACTCGTGTCTGTAAGAGTGCGGAGAGCTAGTTTCAAGTCTAATAGAGAAACAGAGGCGTTCGTCGCCTGGCCAAAACTCCTTGCGTTCGTGCTTGATTTCTAGGCCAGTTGAGTGTGAGTCTGTTTGCTCCCAGCCGGAGCTCCCGAGGGCCCGGACACGGTCTCGCTACGCGGGCGAGGCCCCGGGCGAGGGCCCGGGCATGAACGCGTGCCCGGACGAGGTCCCAGGTGAGGGCCCGGGCACGGGGCGCGGGGCGCGGGAGCGCAGGCGCGGGCGCGGTGCGGCGAAGTCCCGGGGCAGGCACGGGCGCGGCGTTCGGTGCGTCGCCAACAATTGGTATCAGAGCAAGGTTGAGTTCCTGTTGCCATGTCGAGTGAAGGAGTGTACACGCCGCCGAGACGCCGTGGCAGCGGCAATGGTAGCAGCGGTGACGACAGCCAAGAGCAAGGAACGAAGATGTCCGGCACCCCACAGAAGCCCGGCGTCACGGCGAAGCGCGTCATCCCCAACACGGGCGCAGTTGAGCTGCCGCTGCTGACGAAGACCAACTATCATGGGTGGTCATTGGTCATGCAGGTGAGCCTAGAGGCGTTGGAGCTCTGGGATGCAGTGGAGGTCGTCAGCGCCGAGCGCGCCAAGGATCGGCGGGCGCTGGCCTCCATCTTGCGCGCGGTGCCGTCGGAGATGAAGGCCGGGCTCGCCGTGAAGAAGTCGGCGAAAGAAGCGTGGGAGGCGGTGAGGACGATGAGGGTCGGCGATGATCGCGTGAAGTCTGCGAACGTGCAACGTCTCTTGAAGGAGTTCGAGAACGTCGCGTTCCACGACGATGAGTCCGTCGACGACTTCGCAATGCGCATCAGCAGGCTTGTCGCCAACCTGCGCGAGCTTGGCGAGGCGATGGAGGACAGTCGCGTGGTGAAGAAGATCCTATGCGTGGTCCCGAAGAAGATGAAGCAGGTCGCGGTGGCGATCGAGATGCTTCTGGACCTCAACACCATGTCCGTGGAGGAGCTCGTCGGACGGCTGCACGTGGCGAAACTCCCCCTAATTCTGACATCACCATGCGCGCCGACTCACACCAGGCATGGCTCCTCGAAGGCGTCCGCGAGGAGGGCCCTCTCCTTCTTCGGCTTCCGACAGTCTCTGGCGAAATGGCCACGAACGCCGTAGTTGTAGCACCTCCCTCGGTTGCGGCGCTCCGAACGCCCGCTGGTCCCCGAGCACGTGCTACTGCCGCCATCGTCGTCGACGTGGCTGCCACTGCCCTTGTCGCCGCTGCCTCCGCGCCACGCATTTCCGCCGCGCCTCGCTTCGCCGCCGTGCTCCTTGCCGTTGTGCCAGCGAGCTTCCTACTGCTCCTCAGTGAGCAGCAGACACCCAGCACCACCCGTCTCCTCATCGACATCGCGAGACTCCTCCGCCATGCGCAGCCGTCCGACGAGCTCCTCCACGGACATGGTGTTGAGGTCCAGAAGCATCTCGATCGCCACCGCGACCTGCTTCATCTTCTTCGGGACCACGCGTAGGATCTTCTTCACCACACGACTGTCCTCCATCGCCTCGCCAAGCTCGCGCAGGTTGGCGACAAGCCTGCTGATGCGCATCGCGAAGTCATCGATAGACTCACCGTCGTGGAACACGACGTTCTCGAACTCCTTCAAGAGACATTGCACGTTCGCAGACTTCACGCGATCATCGCCGACCCTCATCGTCCTCACCGCCTCCCACGCTTCTTTCGCCAACAATTGGTATCAGAGCAATGTTGCTGCTTGGGATTTGGGGGCCGCTGCCATGTGGACCCCCATGACGTTGGAGGGCACGCCTTTCCACCTCTGGCACGCTGGCCACCCAGCCTCGCTGGCCAGTTGCCACCTCCATGGGGCCCATCTCCGCCACCTTCCGCCGGTGTCGAGATGGCCACCAGCGGGAGCTGGTGAGCCGTGAGCCCCCTCCTCCGCCAGCTTCCTCGGTCCCTTGACCTCTTGCTTTGCCTCTATGTCTCTGCTGAGAGCCTGAGAACGAGGAAGAGATGGGTCCACGGGGTCAAAAGACAGGTTGTCTGAGTGCTATTCTGATGGGCTAGAGGAACATATACTATGCACTGCTGCTACTATTGTTCTATTTTTTTTCCTGGTTAGAGATCAGGTTTGCGTCACTCACTTCATCATTGACCTTTGTGCATCTGCGACAGCGGCCTCACCTCTAGCTTTGTCGTCCTGCCCTACGCATCGTCAGCTCGATCACTTGGCCAAACGTCCAGCGACAATGACTTCATCCACCGGTCATCTTCGAGTACACGTCAACACCATCAAGTTTTAGCATACCGCTGCATCGCCCCCTTGGGTCATAGTGCCGCTGCCCGTGGTCCACGTCTACTGTCCATTGCGACGCTCAGCGGCGCCCTCCTCAAGATACATTGACATGGAGCTGCCGCTATGTCACCCCTTCAGGCCACCGCTCCACGACTCTTGTCGTCTTCACTATAGTTCACACATTGACATCCTCATCATCCATGCTGGTCATCATCAGCCATCGGGTTCTTCTTTGCCTACTTCGAGTACCGCCGCCACGTCTTCTTTAGCTGCCACTATCGCCGCTCTAGGCTGGTGGTCTAGCTGTCCCTGCATTATCTACCGATGTCGCTGTTTAGGTCGTTGGTCCTACTATTTCGACTTCGATCACTACGCCTCGTCACCAACATGGGCTCTTCCTCGACTACACCACTTTGTACACCGTGACTGTTCGGAGGCCTTCTCCATTGGTCCCCTCTGACATGACACATGATTCATGGTGGTCTACTACCTCGCCCGCATAGTATTGGCAACACCATTATGCGCATTCATCCTGAGTTGACCCTGGGCTTGGCAAACCTGGTGTGACATCTCATTCCCCTTGGTTTGATGACAAGAACTCTTCGGTGTCATCTTCCCCAACGACTACGGTGATAGCATCATCGTCTTCGCCCATAGCATGTCATCATGCACCTTGGTCCATGACACCATCCCGCGTGTTAGAGGCCACTCCATGGCATCTCACACGCGCCCTGTGGCTCAGCCACCTCATTATCAGCACCCCGGACTTCAGCTACCTCCACCATGGCTACCCTACCCACGGCTATCTCGACCACAGTGACTTCGCACCCTTCGCTTTGGCTCCTTCAACTTAGGCATGAAGGGCTATCATCGTTGAACACTCTCATCGGTTTCTTCTCCACTCTGAGAGTCCGTGTTGCTCACGCTTAGACTGCCACAGATGTTAGAGTATATGGTAGTTAGAGGGATATTAGGATAGGATTGATATGTATCTTAGTCTTTCTTATCTCTAGATCCCCTTCCTTATCTCTTGTACTCTATATATATACCGTCCCCTTAGGCTCAATACTATCATTCAGTTACACATTACATCTGTTCTCCTCTACTATTCAATAAGGTCTCTTAACTGTCGCTTTGTCGCTTGCAATGTGCAAACTGCAAATAACAAGAACTTAAGTAGTTGGAATGATAAATTTTAGACACAGTGTTTTGGTCTGCTTAAGAGCATGTACAGTGGAGAGACAGGGGTCTGTTTATAAGATGCTGAAATCTGGCATAGAGATAGCTAAAAGACAGTTCATACAATGGGGTGTCTATTTTAGTGTCTTTAAGCTGTTTAATGCTTTGCATGTGGCTAGGATCAATCATGAATAGTATTTTGTATGTCTTTGTGTTGCTATTTCATAAAAGTACTTATCAGGCATAAATTAGATTAACATGGTAATAATATTTATTTATAATAATGAAGATACACTATATAGTATATATAATTGTATCATTGTTTTGTTAATTTTCTCTCTTTACATAGCGTTGCCATATGTGACTGATTAGGTCCTTCTTGAGTTGCTTATGTGTCGGCCGAGCTTTGATAGCGGAATTCCTCCGAAGAACCTCTGCGAAGCATGGATTCGGGTTGTCGCTTGTACGCACTTCTGATGGCAATTTGTACAGTCCGGACCGTCCGAACAGGGTGAGGATGGTCCGGACTATATAATGTGAAATGGCAACTATTTGTACAGTACGGACCGTCTGAACAGGGTGAGGATGGTCCGGACTATATAATGTGAAATGGCAACAATTTGTATAGTGCGGACCGTTCGAACAGGGTGAGGATGGTCCGGACTATATAACCGAACAGGGTGAGGATGGTCCGGACTATATAATGTGAAATGGCAATTTGTACAGTCCGGACCGTCCAAATAGGGTGAGGATGGTCCGGACTATATAATGTGAAATGGCCTACACACAGCTCGCGGCGAAGCTTGCCGGCACAGCTCCCGGCGGCTGCGGCGGAGATGGTCCATGAGCAGCTCGCGGCGGAGCTCACCTAGGCACAACTTGCGCTCCGCCTGCGCAGCTCGCAGCGGAGCTCGCCCCGCCCACAGCTCGTGCTCCACCGACGCAGCTCACAACGGCCGGGGCGGAGCCTGCTCGCTGGCCACGCGCATCTCACGCTCCACCCCCGGAGCTCGCAGCGATCGGAAGCCCGCCCGCGCGCATCCTGTGGCAGCCAGGCAGAGCTCGAACCGGAAGGAATTTGGCGCGCTAACTACCTCCCACACGCCATGCGCGCACAGAATCCGCGTGTCGTCGAGGCGAGCAGTACAACGCTGCTGGAGCCAGTCTCTGCGCCTCGGAGCACGGGCCCTTCCCGTCTCTTCACGAGAGGACGCGGCCTCCGTCTCTAAGCTACGATAGGGTGTTTTTTATAAAACCAGCAACGAAGAGACGGATGAAGAGACCCGTTGTACATGCCCTTAGCATGCATGCATGCATGTCTCCCGCAATAGTTTTCAGCTCCCTCTTTTATCTTTCTTTTTAATTAGACCTAAGATGTACACGCAAAAAGATCACTATGCAAATCGACGCAAGATGCACACTCATAAACACCACCAAGTATGCGGACCACACTTGTAATATGCCTCTAACACGTAAAACACAGTTCAATAAATTGTTATTAAAATCATACTCACATGCAACTAATATTCGTGAATACCAAGATTTAAATCCTGGTGATCAACCACACCTTTGGTATTTCCCCGTATTTTTCTTTTCTACTCTATTTGTTGTGTGCCGATCAAATTATGCAGAACTCTGTGATTTCCTTCCAACGAAGAAGGGGAAGTCATGTTTTATAATAAAAAATTACTCCCACCGTCCTAAAATATAAGACGTTCATAATTTTAGGAGAATGAAAGTAAGCAAACTTTGACTAATATATATTAAAATTAACAATATATTAACACTATATATATTGTCATGCATGTGATGTCATTAGATTCGCTTTTAAAAGTACTTTTATATGATGTCAATTTTGTAGTTGTCACTAGCATATTATGAAAAAAATCAATAGTCAAAGTGTTGCATTGGAGACCATGTAGAAAACATAATTGTACTCCCATTAGATATGCATGGTGTACATCACATTTCTGAGCAAGTAGTGTGGATGACAAAGAAAATGACTTCATACTTAATCCTGTCCATTATTATACATTGGAACAGGAAGATATAAGTACAATTACTTTTGGAGAGATTATTATTACATTAGGGGTAAATATGGGGTCCAAACTGTGGAAGCCATGGGCACTGGGTACCTCTAGGAAGACAAACACGGCCACTCAGACAGAGGGTGGGCTGGCCCATACAATTAACTATATAGTAGAACTCGGTTTTATGTAACCTTGTACAACAAGGAAACGGATATAGTACTAGCCGGTTATTCTATATTTTGATAAGGAAAGCTCTTGGTCATATCTGACTGGGTTTTCTACCTTGTAATCCTCATCTCTCTGTATATAAGGAGAGGTAGGGAGCCCCCTGGGGCATCTACATCTAGCATAACGAATCTCACTAGAGAATACAGCGAAAGCAATACACCACAACTGGAAGTTGGGTATTACCTCACCCCGAGGGCCTGAACCAATATAAATCTTTGTGTTGTTTTAAATCCATCGATTTTAGATCCGACGAGTAGCCCTACATTCAATATTACTGATACAAAACATCGACAGTTGGCGCGCTAGGTAGGGGCTTCGTCAAGATCATTGTCGGTGCCATGGGCCCTGGGTACCCCATGAGAAGCTATTGGGCCACTCGGACAGAGGATGGGCCTAACCTTGTAATTAGGGATATAATAAAACTCGTCATACATAACCCTGTACGACAGGGAAGGATATAGTCCTAGTCGGGCACATTGTATTCCTATAAGGAAATCCCTTGGTTGGAGTCCGACTAGGATTCCTACTTTGTAACCCTGTCCCCTGGTATATAGGGAGGGCAGGGCGCCCCCTGAGGGCAGAATCACCAAGATCACCACAATCAGAATCACACAACCTCAAAGGCAATACACAACAACTGGTCGTAAGGTATTACCTCATCTTGAGGGCCTGAACCTGTATAAATCACTTGTGTCCCTTTGCAATCCATCGAGTTTCGGTCTGATGAGTAGCCCTATATATTTATTGCCGATACAAAACATCGACAGTTGGCGCGCCAGGTAGGGACTTCATCGAGATCATCTTCATCAAGCCTAATAGATCCAATCAAGGGAGTCGACGGCATCAACTTCCCTCCCGGGGAAACAATCACCTTCGGGAGCCTCAACTTCATTGCCGACAAATTCGGCAACCTCACCCAGTCCGACTCGGACCTGATCCGATCGGCCAGGGACCAAGTCAACTCCACGCTAGTTGGCCCAGGTAATGTTGCAGCAACCCTCGTCGACTTGCTGGGCAATCCCCAACATGCCCGGGTCTCGGGACAACTCTTTCTTTCGATGTTCGACTCGGACTTGGCCTTGAGCCGGCCGAGGCCAGGCTAAGGAAGAAGGGGATCATCAATCTCCCGTTCAGACTTGGCAATGCCGCGGATAACTGCAATCAGCACCAGACGCAGCAGACACGATCCCCTGGGGTTCAACTCGGACACGGCCCAGAGCCGCTCGAGATTGGATCTAGGGAGGTCGGAGTCGTCATCACCCCCATCAACTACTCTAATTCCGACTCTAAGTCGGACAGTGGTTCAGCAAGCCTCTCTCCGCCACGCAAGGTTTTCATGACGTCCAAAGGTGTCAATGTTTTACACCGGCAATATGATTATAGGGCTACTCGTCGGATCGAAACTCGGTGGATTGCAAAGAAACATGGGGAGTTTATACTGGTTCAGGCCCTCAATGTGAGGTAATACCCTACGTCCAGTTGTGGTGGTATTCCTTTGAGGATTTGTGTTGTTCTGCCCTCATGGGACGCCCTGCCTCCCCTTATATACTGGGGGACAGGGGTACAAGGTAGGAGTCCCAACCGAATTACGGCCAAGGGATTTCCTCTTAGAGATATAACTTGCCTGACTAGGACTGTATATTCCTTATCATACAAGGCAAAGTCTACCGGATGCTACTATATCTCTAATTACAAGGCTAGGCCCATCCTCTATCCGAGTGGCCCATATGCTTTTCATGAGGCACCTGGGGCCCATGGCCTCCACAGCAGCCCCTGAGACCTTCATAGTTGAGTCACAGCTGATGCCGAGTGCTCATCCTCCACGGTGAAGATTGCCTGAGTGCATTGTTCCTGAGTACTCTTTGTCCGAGTGCTTCTTCTTCCTGAGTCCTGCTTCATGTCAGCTGGCAGCGAGGCTATGAAGGGTTCCATGTAGAAGTATAAATAGTGTATGCCGAATAGGTGCACCTATTAGTTGTAGCCCCTGACTTTGTGCTTAATTGTGAAAACAATTAAACATAAAGTCAAAGATCTTTAACCTTGTAGTCTTTCCCGAGCAGTATACTACTGGTATATAAGACTTTTCGTTATCATGTCAACCAGAATATGATTTATAGTCTTTGCCGAGTAGCATGCCACTCGTATATAGGACTCTTCAGCTTCATGTCAGCTGAAAAAAAGGTGTTTATAGTCTTTCCCAAGTGGTGTCCCACTCGGAAGTTAGACTCCTCAGCTTCATGTCAGCTGGAAGAAATGTTTATAGTCTTTCCCGAGTAGTGCACTACTCGGAAGCTAGACTCTTCAGCTTCATGTCGGCTAGAATAATATTTGCTCATGGCAACTATTGGCCAAGCATGTAGACCGAGTACCACTTTATGAAATTTAATCCATTAGATACCTGCATCCCCAATCTTGATGAAGACCAGCTTGTGACCCTTATAAGGATATATCTTCAATACCTGGTGGATAAGACAGATACCCGAACACATGTGTTCAGCAATTAGGCCTTCATGAAGCATATCTGTTTACCTCATCGGTTCCTATTGGTAGCACCAGCACTGCGATTTTAACAAAGCCAGCGAGCGGCCCACATTGAGCATGCTACTGTAGAAACTCATGTCTTGGTGGCCCAGTACCGACTTTGTGAGCCCAAGCCCACGAATCGGAAACGGTTCTATAAAAAGCGGGGAGAGAGAGAAAAGATTCCTTCATCTTCTCCAATCTACCAATCATTTCGTCTTCCAGCTTCCGCACCGAAATTTTGCCTCCTGCTCCGCTAGGGTTCGCCATTGCTTGCTCTTCCCCATTGGAACTCGGGCGATTCCACTCCTCCTAGTCCATTCCAAACCTCCAGCAACATTTCCCCCAAATCTTCTCATCCCTTAACCATGCCAAGGGGTTTAGATTTTATGGAGGCGTCAGATGAGGCATAGCCGACGTCGGATTGCGGTCGGTCCAAGCTGGAGCACTTGGAGAAGTTGCTGCGGCTGCAAAGCCGCGATATCATCCGTTGGCACCTGGATGAAGGTGAATCAGTTCTAGAACCCTAGGCCAGCGAGACTGTTGTTTTTGCCTCCTTTTTCGGCCGAGGTCTATTTCTTCCATCTTCTAACTTCCTCCGCTGTCTTCTTGCCTTCTATGGATTGCAGTTGGTGAATCTGAATCCCAACTCAGTCCTGCAAATTTCTATATTTGTAACTCTTTGTGAGTGTTTATTTGGTGTGGAACCCCATTTGAATCTTTTTAGACATTGTTCCACATCAAGCCCCAGCCCTCCAAGAATAAGGTCCAAGTGATTGGGGAGGCCGATATCCAGCTCAGAAGTGAAATGAAAAGGACATATCTTCATCTTCCTCTGAAAACTTCCTTGAAAGGTTGGCATAAGGAGTGGTTCTACTATTCTGATTTGGAACCCTCTCTGCCTTCGTTTACCGGTTTGCCTCCGGCGGTCTCACCCGATTGGTCATCCGTGCCAACTTTTGAGGAGATGGGCCAGGTGCATCAATTGCTTGAAAGACTGGATAAACTGAAGAGCGCTGGACTAACCGTTCCCTAGGTGGCCAGACGTTCCTGACCCGGCGCATCCAGCCACTGAAGCTAAGAAGCCAATTTTGCTGGGATTACCAGGGGAGAAACGATCCCGACTGAGAAGGCCGACATCTAACTGACCAACAGAAAGTGACCAAAGTGTTGTTCAGTTATTTCTCCAACGGGGTGGTCGAAACCAAAGATGCAGAGCGCTCTTGTTGACACCGAAAATCACCGGCAGCGTTGGGAATGAGCCGATGATCTGAATCGATGCACGAGACACGCGAAGGCCTAGGAGATTTGCTTAACTCCAGTGCAGGTCCTAAAATTCGAGGTTCGTAGGCGTGCCAGTCAATTTGAACCTGCAATTGACAAAGAGATAGAAAGTATTAGATCAGTGAGCCAATCGGCTAGAAGCCGATTTGGACTCATTTCATCAGCCGATAGCCGATATGGACTATAGCACTTATACATCGGCTGGAAGCCGATGATGGCATAAAAAGATAACTGTGATAAGTTGATGATAATATAGTGAAATAATAAACTAGCCGACTGCTGATAGAACATATGCATCGGCTAGAAAACCGATGATAGTATAAATACATAAGATAAAGATAATGCAATCGGTTGTATTTAATAACAAATAACTTATCGGCTAGGCCCTCCGATAAAACATTGCATAAACATCCATCGGCTTAACAAGGATAAACCTATCATTATCAATCTAGTAGGTCAAACTAAACTGATGCAGCACAGATTAATAATGATAAAGGAACCTCGATGAGCCGATAGATCTAATGCAATTGTGATGTAAAATATGATAACTTATCGGCTATACATTCCAATAATACCCTTGCGTGAAAATCTATCAACCTAGAAGGAGCAATTTGTCATTAGCAGTTTAGTAGGTTGAACCTAACCGATGCAGCACAAACCGATGATAAATTGTTCCCAATAAGTTGATAAAATCTACGCACGAGTGATGTGATATACCTATTTGGCCTAAGAGATCAAACTTAACTGATGCAGCCGTAAACAGAATAAATATATCATGGTAAGCCGATTACCGTAGATCAATTAGAATATCGGACCGAACCGAGGAAGTCCTAGCCAATACGGTAACTGGGGTAACGAGACTTACCCTCTCGCAGGAGGTCGAATTTAACCGATGTAGCCCGGCTCGAGAAACAAGAACCTGTTGAAAAGGGTGGCGATGCGCCGAATTTGTATTGATCTTTGTGATTAATTACATGGTCCTTGGGCATACGTATTTATACCCCGAGTTGATACAGTCTTGATGGGATACGAAACAGGAATTTCCTAACTATAAAAGGAAAAACACCAAGCCCTGATCGGACACGAGATCAGGTTTCCTAAAAACTATTAAAACTACCTAATCAATAGATAAGGTAATTAACTGTCATGTCGTGGTCTTCACGATTTCTTCCCAAGCCCAGTCTCCTCCAGATTAGCTTCCATCGGCTAACACAATCTTTTTCCTTAACCGAGCCCGATACGAAACGCACCAGATTTTGGCGTTAACACATGCCCCCCAATTTCGGAGTTTTTTATGAAACTTCGAAATTCTCTCCTCTGGGCTTTTAGATTCCCTTCACACCGAGGCAGCCCAAGGTAGCCCGCTTTCCTTAATTGTTTGAAACAGTGCCAACGGCCTCGATTCCCGCCTGGCCATCATTCCTCTATAAACCGCTTCGCCTTCCTAGCCCTTCTTTCTTTACGCTTTCACATCACCAGAGCCCTTCTCGCTTCCTCTGAGATCTCGACAAGCTCCGGCGAACCCAGACGAATTGCTGCGATCTTCTTCCTCAATCACCAGCCTCCGCTCATCTTCTTCTCCCGCAATGGCTTCAGCGATTGCCGTCCCAGAGGTAACCCTTTTGCCTGATCATTCTCTCTGCTTTATAACCTAGATGGATCAAATCTGCTATATCCCTCACCCGTTCCTCATCGTGTTCTTATTTACTGTAGAACCTTAAAGGCCAAATCTTGATTCCGGCCGCCGATTATCCAAACTACTTCTATCACGGCCCCATGGATAGTGAAGATCCTACAGATTTCATCAATGCCAAAACCCAGCGCATCCCGTTCAAGAACTCTGCCATGTTAGCCAGTGATTGGACCAACAGTTTTAGATCATGGCCCAGCAAGCTTCCCGGGTGGAGGGACTGGTACACCAGAATATCGGCCGCAAAAAGAACTCTTTGGGAAGAAGCAGATATCGGCCATTGCATCAATCTCTGCCTGGCTGAGATGGAAAAGAACGAACCTTTGCTTGCATCGGCCTCATACTTCTGGTCAGACGCCCTTAATGCCTTCATGTTTGGACATGGGCCGATGACCCCAACTTTGATGGATGTAACCATGCTCACCTGCCTCAGCACAACGAGTTACATCAACCCCTTCAACCTCCAATTTAAGCCTACTCATCGGCTTCAAACAAAGAACATCGGTGGCTAGAGCAAGTACATATCCCTCCACAACAAGATGACTGGACCAGTCGACGATCGGGAACACGTCGCTTTCCTAAATTTGTGGCTAGAACGGTTCGTTTTTGGAGGTGCAACCCTCGGCCCAACAACCAATATGCAGTGCTTGGCAGAATGCTTGGCCAATCAGAAACAAGTCCCCTTGGGGCAATATCTTCTCGGTGCCGCTTATCAACTGCTGCATCAGGTGGCAGTCAGGCTATCGGCCGGCCAGCCAGTTGGCCATATCAGAGGTCCTTGGTGGTTTGTGCAATTATGGCTCCACGTCTATACATCCAAGGCAATTCCCGGGACCTCCTTTCTCAATCAAACTTTCCCAGCCGATCATCCAGAAGAACAAGAACCCACCTATCACCGATGCATCTCTATGGGTGAAGCTACATTGGCCCTCCCTGGCTGCAAGATGACTCCTATCGGACTCAGCCAATGGTTCAAAGGCCTTTATTATGGGTTCACCAGGGATGCCACACTTTGGTTCGCATATGATGATGTAGCATCATTTGAGATGCCCTCCAACTTCAATCCACTTGATGCTCTAGCCAATGATGAATCGAAGACCATATTTCTATCAGCCATTACCCCCCGTCTTTGCGCCTTGAATATTTATCCATCAGCTACGATGAAGTAACTCTAGATCTTCTAAATTCACGGTATCTCCCTTCATCGGCTTGACTCATCGATGATCCTGTATAAACCATGTTCACGGGGAATGGATGTCCATCAATCTTCATCGGCTTTTTGTCCTCAAACTTAATCCTTCCCTGTTCGACAGCCGATTGAATCTGTCGCCGAAAAACTTTGCACTCATTGGTATGATGTGATATTGTGTTGTGCCACTTGCAATATCTCTTCTTCTTTAGTTCTTCGGCTGACGGGATTACATGATTTGGCGGAAGCTGTATCTGTTTCTCTTGTAACAGCAGATCGAAGATTTTATCGGCTTTATTGATGTCAAAGTCATATCGTTCCTCCTTGCCGATATCCTTCACCCACGGGCATGATACTGATTTCTTATTTCTAGCCCACTCCGCCAATCCGACTTCAGCATCTGATCTGTCATCATCTGAGTCCGACGAATAAGCTTGCAGTTGAGCAACCCTCCTCTGAAACTTATCCTTTTTTGCTTCTTGAAATCGGCTTTCATGAGCCGATACCTTTTGTACCAGGTGCGCCAGACTTTCAAATTCTTGTGATGAAAACCTCTCTTTAATCGGCGCTAAGAGACCCTGGAAAGCCAAATCAGCTAGATGTCCGTCGCTCAAATTCAAACTGTAACATCAGTTTCTAACGTCCCGAAACCGCTGGACATATTCCGGTACCGTTTCATCTGGTCTTTGCCTAACCGGTGTTAAATCTGTCAACCTCATCTCATGGATTCCAGCGAAGAAGTATTTGTGAAATTGTTTCTCTAGATCGGCCCATCCTCGAACTGAATTTGGTGGTAAAGAAGAAAACCATGTAAAAGTCGATCCAGATAACGACAAGGGAAAAAACCTAACTCTCAAAGCCTCTTCAGCCGATGCTTCTCCACACTATGTCAAGAATCGGCTAATATGCTCTACTGTAGATATGCTATCCTGTCCTGAGAACATAGAAAAATCTGGGACTCTGTATCGGTATGGTAATGGAACTCTATCAAACCACTCAGGATACGGATGCCGATACATAAATGTTTGCTCCTTTGGTTTTATCCCAAATTATTCTCTTGCTATTTCCGCAACCCTTGTCGATAAATCCTCCTCTCTTGGGATTTCCTGCTGATATTGCATGGGTGGAGTTGGTAGCCGATTCTGCCTAGGATATTCTCTCTGATAATTACCTGAATCGGCAATACCCCCTGGGTAATTTTGCTGATACCCCCCATAATAAGCTGTTTGGTAGTATCCCGAAGGAATATCTTGTTGCCCCCCAGCCTGGTTCTATGAAAACAGATTTTCCGGTATATCTTTTCTGGCACCATAAGCAACTTGATTTGGCTCCACTTTTGGTGGGAGGTAAACAGGACCCCGATTGGGCTCTTGAGCAATCGATCCATCCACTGCCTTCTTGATGAGGTTGTGCAACGTGTTCACCAATATCCCCGATTGATTAATAAGCGCGTGATGTACTGCTTCATTCACAATCTCCTGTAAGGGTTTTATTGGTGGACTCTCAGGTGGTGTACGGCTTGATTTACCAATCAGAACTGGTTTTGGAAACTGTGTTTTTTGAATCGGTCCTTGTCGCGTCATACCAAAAGATTCCAAGCAGAGTTTTTGAAAATTGGCCATATTCTGCTCGACTTGCTGTTTCTGCTCGTCAGTTAGATCTTCCATGCTGACCGGAATCACGTTGTCTGTTTTGATCTCCGTTCCGGCCATGTTGAAATTCCGTGTCCCACTAGGCGTGCCAAAAACGTGTTGACACCGAAAATCACCGGCAGCGTTGGGAACGAGCCGATGATATGGTTCGATGCACGAGATATGCGAAGGCCTGGGAGATTTGCTTAACTCCAGTGCAGGTCCTAACATTCGAGGTTCGTAGGCGTGCCAGTCAATTTGACCCTGCAATTGACAAGGAGATAGAAAGTATTTGATCAGTGAGCCAATCGGCTAGAAGCCGATTTGGACTCGTTTCATCGGCCGATAGCCGATATGGACTATAGCACTTATACATCGGCTGGAAGCCGATGATGGCATAAAAAGATAACTGTGATAACTTGATGATAATATAGTGAAATAATAAACTAGCCGACTGCTGATAGAACATATGCATCGGCTGGAAAACCGATGATAGTATAAATACATAAGATAAAGATAATGCAATCGGTTGTATTTAATAACAAATAACTTATCGGCTAGGCCCTCCGATAAAACATTGCATAAACATCCATCGGCTTAACAAGGATAAATCTATCATTATCAATCTAGTAGGTCAAACTAAACTGATGCAGCACAGATTAATAATGATAAAGGAACCTCGATGAGCCGATAGATCTAATGCAATTGTGATGTAAAATATGATAACTTATCGGCTATACATTCCAATAAAACCCTTGTGTGAAAATCTATCAACCTAGCAGGAGCAATTTATCGTTAGCAGTTTAGTAGGTCGAACCTAACCGATGCAGCACAAACCGATGATAAATTGTTCCCAGTAAGTTGATAAAATCTACGCACGAGTGATGTGATATACCTATTCGGCCTAAGAGATCAAACTTAACTGATGCAGCCGTAAACAGAATAAATATATCGTGGTAAGCCGATTACCGTAGATCGATTAGAATATCGGACCGAACCGAGGATGTCCTAGCCGATACGGTAACCGGGGTAACGAGACTTACCCTCTCGCAGGAGGTCGAACTTAACCGATGCAGCCCGGCTCGAGAAACAAGAACCTGTTGAAAAGGGTGGCAATGCGCCGAATTTGTATTGATCTTTGTGATTAATTACATGGTCCCCGGGCATACGTATGTATACCCTGAGTTGATACAGTCCTGATCGGATACGAAACAGGAATTTCCTAACTGTAAAAGGAAAAACACCAAGCCCTGATCGGACACGAGATCAGGTTTCCTAAAAACTATTAAAACTACCTAATCAATAGATAAGGTAATTAATTGCCATGTCATGGTCTTCACGATTTCTTCCCAAGCCCGGTCTCCTACAGATTAGCTTCCATCGGCTAACACAATCTTTTTCCTTAACCGAGCCCGATACGAAACGCACCAGATTTTGGCGTTAACAGCTCCGTCGTGGCTTTTAGCCAAAAACAGCCCGTCTAGAGGTAGCCCTTGCTTTTCATCTGTGATAAATGCTTGTAGATATGTATCCATAATTGCTTAGCATTGTGTTATGTATATTGTCGAACTGTTCGCAGTCATGTAAGGAGTTTGATGATGACTCCCGACCGCTATCGGCCGTGAAGTCAAAGAAGAGGCCGAGAAGTCCTTCTGCTGCCCAACCCGACTCCAAGAGAGCGGGGAAGAGGCCTGTTGTAGATGAGGGCAAGAAGAAGGTTATCAGGCCGAGTGCCGCTGCTGGGAGCCTCAAGATCAGGGACACCACCAGCATAGCCCCTAGGCCATCAAGCCCTAGACTGGGACCGGTGTCGTCAAGCTCAGCAACAGTGAGCCCAAGAAGAGTGTCGCCAAGTACCTGGGCACCCCAGCCGGCCGCACCGCAAATGGGGCCGACCTGGGCAAAAACGCCGCCACCAACTACCGTGCCCTCAGGCCCGATAGCCAGCGGCCCTCCAGTACCGACTTCTGGATCCCCCAGATAGAAGCTCAAGTTCTCCAAGAGGTAGGTTGCTCTGGCTCTTCTGAAAATCTTGTTCGGCATGGTAGCGTCTTGATGTTTGACTCGTTACGCAGGAAGCGAGCCGACATCGATCTCAAGGAGACCACTCTGGCTACTCCCGTTGTCGAGCCAGCCCTAGCCAAGCCAACGCCAGCGAGCACACCTGCTGAGCTGGCGACGGTCTCAGTTGCAGAAACTTAGATTGTCCCGACTACCGGGCCACCGACGCTGGCCAACCAAGGGGCGATTATCGAAGCTGTTGCTCCAGCCCCTGAGCCAACCTCCGGGGCTCCAGAGGCTGCCGAGTTGAGAGCCAGGACCCCGTTGCTGTCCTTGTCACCGTCGTCGTCGTCATCGTCGTCGTCTTCGGAAAGACCGGACCTCCCTAGGCTTGAAGCCCCTCCCCGCAGGCTCCTGAGAACCTTTCGCTAGATGACTCCCGATTGGATAGCGAAGAAATATGTGCATGACGAAGCCACAGCGGAGAGGGAGCACGAAGTCTTGCTTCACGCCACGATTGCCACGTCCTGGGGAATTCAGGTGTGATTTTCGCCATGACAGGCTCTTATCAGTCTTCCCTGTTTGGATGTTCCGATGCTTGACTCTACTTTGCCCTATTTTTGGCTCTGAGCAGAAGATCATCGACCGCTCGGAGCAAATGAACGAGGTCTTGACCTAGCTTGCCCCCCAGCTCCAAGAATTGGATAACCTCCGGGCCTTAAAGGCCGAATTGGAACGGCGCCACCAGGAGAGGGAGTCTTGGCTGAGGGGAGCCGTTAATCAGCTTAGGGATGAAAATTGGGACAAAGCCAAGAAGATTGGAAGTAAGTCTCCCGAATACGTCTTCTTGACTGAGCCCTTAGTATATTTCTCCAGCTGTGTTGTTTCCCGATTGCCTAGTTGTGTCTTGGCTACAATGTTGAGTACTTGACTATTCTGATGTGCAGCCCTCGAAGCCGAGTTGAAGACCTGAACAAAGGGAGAAGCCAAGCTGAAGGAGGCCGAGAGAGCCCAGGCCGGGCTAGAAAACAACAAGGCCGACTTGACAAGGGCCAAGGCCGAGCTTAAGAAAGAGAAGGCCGACTTGAAGAAGGCCAACGCCAAGCTCGAGAAGGAAAAGGCTGAATTGGAGAAGGCCAAAGCCAAGTGGGAGGCCGACTATGAAAGTAAGTCCTCCCTCTGACAATGACCTTAACCAATCCATTGAGTACTCTCTCTATGGCTTCGCCTGACAAGTTTACTTGTGGATGAACCTGGGAAGCTGCTAGAGCCAATGCCCAGTGTGGAGGCCATGGGTCCTAGGTACCTCACCACTAGCATATGGGCCACTCGGATAGAGGATGGGCCGAATCATGTAATTAGAGATAAGATAGCACCCAGTAGACTTTAACTTGTATGATACGGAAAGCATAGTCTTAGTCGGATAAGTTTCTATCTCTAAGAAGGAAATCCCTAGGCTGTATCCGGCTGGGATCCTTATCCTGTACCCCTGCCCCCCAGTATATAAGGGGAGGCAGGGTGCCCCCTGAGGGCAGAAGATCATTGATCGACAAAAAATCCTCAAAGGAATACCACCACAACTAGACGTAGGGTATTACCTCGCATCGAGGGCCTGAACCAGTATAAAATCGCTCTGTGTTCCTTTGCAATCCATCGGATTTCCCATCGCCGAGTAGCCCCGTGTTATTATTGCCGGTGTAAAGCATCGATAGTTGGCGTGCCAGGTAGGGGGCTCGACGCAATGTACATCCAAGATCGCGATGGAACCAATACGAGGAGTCGACGGCGACAAGTTCTCCCCTGGAGACACAATTTCCTTCGGAAGCCTCGACTTCATCACCGACCAGATCGGCAACCTAACCTTGGCTGAAGCAGATCCAATCCAACCGGCCAAGGAACCAGCTGACTCCGCACCAGTCGGCCCACCAGATGCGGTGGTGTCGATGTTTTACACCGGCAATATGAATATGGGGCTACTCGGCGGATGGAAACTTGATGGATTGCAAAGGAACACGCAGAGATTTTATACTGGTTCAGGCCCTCGATGTGAGGTAATACCCTACATCCAATTGTGGTGTTATTCCTTTGAGGATTTGCGGTGGTGATTCTGGTGAACCAACTCAACCTGCCCTCATGGGGCGCCCTGCCTCCCCTTATATACTGGGGGACAGGGTTACAAGGTAGGAGTCCCAACCGGATTACTGCCAAGGGATCTCCTCTTAGAGATATAACGCACCCGACTAGGACTGTATATTCCTTTCTATACAAGGCAAAGTCTGCCGAATCTAGCTATATCTCTAATTACAAGGCTAGGCCCATCCTCTATCCGAGTGGCCCATATGCTTGTCATAAGGTACCCGGGGCCCATGGCACCCACAGTAGCCCCTGAGACCTTCATAGTTGAGTCACAGCTGATGCCGAGTGCTCATCCTCCTCGGTGAAGTCTTCCCGAGTGCATTGCTCCCGAGTACTCTTTGTCCGAGTGAGTCTTCTTCCCGAGTCCTGCTTCATGTCAGCTAGCAGCGAGGCTTTGAAGGGCTCCATGTAGAAATATGAATAGTGTGCACCGAATAGGTGCACCTATTAGGTGCAGCTCTTGACTTTGTGCTTAATTGTGAAAACAATTAAACATAAAGTCAAAGATCTTTAACCTTGTAGTCTTTCCCGAGTAGATTACTACTGGTATCTGAGACTCTTCGGTATCATGTCAACCGGAATATGATTTATAGTCTTGCCGAGCAGGGAACTACTCGTATGTAGGACTCTTCGACTTCACGTCAGTCAGAATGGGTATTTATAGTCTTGCTGAGTAGGATGCTACTCGTATATGGGACTCTTCAGCGTCATGTCAACTGGAAAGAGGGGTTTATAGTCTTTCCCGAGTGGCGTCCCACCCAGAAGTTAGACTCCTCCGCGTCATGTCAGCGGGAATGATAAATTTATAGTCTCTCCCGAGTAGTGCACAACTCGAAAGTTAGACTCCTCCGCATCATGTCAGCGGGAATAATGTTGCTCATGGCAACTGATGCCCACTCATGTAGGCCGAGTACCACTTTATGAAAATAAATCCACGGCGTGGTCAGGTGTACCCGAGCAAGATACCGGCATCCCCAATTTTAATGAAGACCAGCTTGTGATCCTTGTAAGGATATATCCTGGAGACCTGGTGGATAAAATAGATACCCAAACATATATGTTTAGCAATAAGGCTCTCATGAAGCATATTTGTTTACCTCATTGGCTCCTGTTGGTAGCACCAGCGCTATAATTTCAACTCAGCCTACGGGCGGCCCACATGGAGCATGCTACTGTAGGAACTCATATCTTGGTGGCTGCTACCAAATAAGCCAGCCTGAGCCGACCTACCCAACATAGCTCTATAGAAGTATCATCCATCGCATGTCAGGATGAGTTTTTTGGTGTTGGTAACCACAATCAGCCAGAGAAATCCTTATTTGCAAGCCTTTCCGACTTACGTTCTGGATGCAACCTGGTTGCCACATAAGTCTGAGTAGGTATATTGCAGGATCTGCTTGCCCTCCTCAGGTGTGACGTGGTGCATGAGAACCCCGGATGCGTTTTGACGATGTAAGTCTTCTCTGACTTGGGTAAAGCCGAACAAGGTACTTGAACCTTGCATTAGCAAAGGGTTCAGCTGGCGACCCTCATGGGGCATACCCTATCCAATAGAGTTATGGCCAAATAAGGTACCCGATCCTTGCATTAGCATAGGATTCGGTTGGCGACCCTCATGGGGCATATCTGATCTGACAAAGTTGTGACCAAATAAGGTACCCGAACCCGGCATTAGCATAGGATTCAGCTGGCGACCCTCATGGGGCGTACCTCACCCAGTCGAGTAGTATACAACCCCCAACTAGCGCCGGAGGTCGGTCATCAGCTCACATGGAGTGTAGCCGGGGAAGATGTCGTCCCGACTGGTGCAAGTACTCGGTCAGGAGCCCTCGTGGAGCATCTCGAGTGTATTTTGACAGACTTGTCCAGCCCCTGAGCGTAGGAGATAGGCTCGCAGCCCTGAGTTCCTGTCACGCGTATCCGGAGCTAGCCCTACACTATAAAGATACCGGATGAGTAGCATCTAATGATGAAAACAATCATCCGAATAAAATGTATTTTACAATATATGCAAATACGTGTTCTTCCTCTTACTGATATTAATTTCTCCGAGTAGTTGACCCCTTACGTTTAAGCACTCTGCCTGACTAATCATAGCCCCCTAGCGCCGGGAGTTGGCTCATGGCTCTTTCCCAGACACGAGTTTTGGGTGACTTGAGTTCGTCTTTCATGGAGCAAAGTTTCATGGATCAGGATTTATGCTACTCGAATACTTTTGCAATCATTTAAGAGAGAAGACAGAAAAAAAGTGCAGCTTGTGCACCTATTAGGTGTAAGCGGCTGCAGCAATGGCAAGGCCAAATGAAGAACTATTTATCAGAGAGTGACTTAGCTGTTCGGTATTTGGGAGTGGGGGATGCCATCCTTGGGTTTGGGCTTTTGAGCCCCCGAGCTTGTCAATTGTTGTTCCTGATAAATCTTCAAGTTGTTGAAAGTCAAAGACGGTTGTGACCGACTGCGACAATGAAGCCGTCTGACTTGTGTTTGCGACTCCCGACTTTAGTCGGGACCGCATCGTTGGTGCCCTCCCGCTTCTTTTGTCAGGGTGCCTTCTTGTCATTGAGGGCTTTAGCCACAGCATCAGCCGAGTTGGCGTACTTGTTCGCCATGTTGAATAAAGCCTTGACAGAGTTAGGAGGCTTCCGCGTGAATTTTCGATTGAACAAGGTGTCTTTTGGACTCCTTTTTGAAAGGCGGATGTGACGACTCATACTTGATATTCGGATTAAATTCTTCTTCTCAGAAAACCTCTTGATGAAGTCCGAAGAGACCTCGTTTTCCTTTCCTTTGATGCAACTGATATAAGTCGTACTTCGGAAGATGGCCTCTCGTATGTTCCCTGAAGTTGGAAATTGAAGCGTTCTCGGAGTTCTCCCCAGGAAAGCAATTGATTGCTTGGGAAGTCTGTTAGCCATGTCCTCGGCTGAGTCAACTAAAAGTGACTGGGGAGGTGTTAGCCTGGACTTTGTGATTTCCTCCAGCTGCTCATGATCGCCAGAGTGTAGAACCGGTGAGCTAGGACTCGGGATTGGTCTTGCGTCGTATTTATCGATGCTGTAGTTGAAATAACGAGCCCGACTGTTGTAGCTCCTGGATGAAGGCCGATATGCCTTCGTCTTTCATGAGGGCTCCGACTCCGGAATACGGCGGCGCAAACTTGCTCGTGGTGGGGGAGCCGAAAATGCTTGTTCTTGTCTTCCAGTTGGCGTTGCTCATCTTTTCTCTTCACAGCACCGAGCGATGATGTCTTGCCGAAGGTCGCGCCGTAGTTCGATCTCGGAGGTCTGATCGTCCCGACGGTTTGCTTTGACGTCACCGGTTGTCGTTGGGGGGTTGCCGAGTGACACTGACGTGCCTCTGTGGCTGACTGGATGTCAGCCGCTCAGCGTCGCTTTGAGGTAGATGAGACTACCATTAGGGATGTCGCCGGTTGGTCGGTATGAGGGGTATCACCCGACTGTTGTTGGTGCTGCTGACATGCCAGAGCGGTAAGATGGCTTTTATCCATGCGATCGTCGGGGGTGGCCTGGTGATCAGGCCCAAACTGGAGTGTATCCAGTAGAAGTTCGCAGCGGCCAACGAGTTTCTGTTGAGGGTACATTTTGAAGACCGTGGTCGGGGCAGACTCGAGTTTGGGAAGGATTTGTCTGGCTGCACAGTCCGCCCGGCCCTGCGTAGATCGTCGTGCTGGTGTCGTTGCTTCTTCCTTTTGTTTGCTCTCGCAGTCGGCATGCCTTCTTGTTTGCTGGCTAGCAGTGGTCGGGTGATTCCTGAGTATGGAGTAAAACCTTTGGAATGCCATGAAGATTTCTTCGTGGCGAGGAGAAGCTTGCCGAATTGCTGTCTGACTTAGAGTCAGAATCCAACTGAGAGTAGTAGTCCGACTGAGAGTCATAGTCCGAATAGATGATGGGGGTGATTATAACTCCAACCTCCCTAGATCCGATCTCGAGCGGCTCTAGGCCGTATCCGAGTCGAACTCCAGGGGATCGGGTTTTGCTGCGTCGGATGTTGTTTGTTTTGAAGATATCCCGCGGACGTTCCAAGTCTATACGGGGTAGATTGATTGATCTCTTCCCTTTCTTAGCTCGATCTTGGCTGGCCTCAAGGCCGAGTCCGAGGTTCTCGAAACACGAAGGAAAGAGTTGTCCCGAGACCCGGACAAGATGAAGATTGCCGCAGCAAAAGGTTTGATGAGGGTTGCTGCAGCGTCGTGTGGACCGACTGGCATGGAGTCGGCTGGTTCCCTGGTAGAAAAAAAAATCAATTTTCGAGTCAGAGTTGGCCAAGGGAGATTGGGCCGATCTGGTTTTGGCAACGAAGTCGAGGCTTCCGAATGCAATTGGTATTCTCTGGTGGAGAGTTTGCCGCCGTCGACTCCGTTGACTGGATCCATCGAGCTTGTAGATGTAGATCCATCATGCCGAAGCCCCTACCTGGCACGCAACTGTCGATGTTTTACACGGCAATATGAATATGGGCTACTCGACGGATGGAAATTGAATGGGATTTGGGCAAAGCGAACACGCAAAGAGATTTTTATACTGTTCAGGCCCTGCGATGTGAGGTAATTAACCCACATCCAATTGTGGTGTTATCCAATTTGAAGGAATTAGCGGTGGTGATTCTGGCGAACCAACTCAAACCTGCCCTCATGGGGCGCCCTGCCTCCCCTTATATATCTGGGGGACAGGGGTTACAAGTAGGAGTCCCCCAACCGGATTACTGCCAAGGGATCTCCTCTTAGAGATATAACGCATCTGCGACTAGGACTATAATATTTTCCTTTCTATACAGGCAAAGTTGCCGACTCGCTATATCTCTAATTACAAGGCTAGGCCCATCCTCTATCCGAGTGGCCCGATATGCTTGTCATAAGGTTAAAACCCGGGGGCCCATGGCACCCATCAGGTGGCGATCGTCCATCAAGCCGCAGCACCAACTTTCTGCTTCGCCGAACCATGGGATGGCTCTCTCCGCTGGCGTTCGGCCCGAGCTAGGCCTAGAGCCTACTCGGGTCAAGCAAGGATGGAGGGAGATTCAGTGAACACCACGTTGGGTACACCTGTGCGGCACTCCCGATCTCCTGCACTTCAGTTTGGACACAGCCCTGAACCGTTCCAGATTGGATCTAGGATAATCGAGGCAATTCTCACTCCGCTCGATTACGCGGAGTCTGACCCCCAGTCAGATAACAGTTCGAACTCTAGTTCGGACAACAGTTTAACGGGTCTCCTCATCCCCCACGAAGTCTTCATGGCATAAACGCCCCACAAGAGGTTCGCCAAACGCAAGAAGAAGCAATAAGAGGAGGCCCGCTGACGTACAACAACAGGAGGAAGCGACACCGCGAGGCTCGCAATGACAGGCTGTGCCAGGCTGGGTGAGTCACCCAGCAGCAGATCCTCCAAACCAAAGTCGGCAACAACGATGTCTTCGTCACTCCACAACAGAACGTCGGTGGCCCGCCGCAAACCCTGCTGGACACGCTCCAGCTCGGGCCTGACCACCAGGCCACCCCGACTATCGCCAAGATCAAGGCGATGATCACAGCTGCCGCTTGTCAGCAGCAGCAACAGTCGGGTGACACAGTTATACCGACCAACCGGTCGGGCTCTCCGGCGGCAGGATCATCCGCACCAACACGATGCTGGGCGGCCGGCTCTAGTCGGCCACGCGAAGAATCCCGACAAACCTCGCTCGGCGGGTAAAACCAAAGCAAACACCACATCAGGTACCGGCGGGCCCGGTCACCAGTACGACTGCCAACCCAATCAGGACCTTCGAGTATGACTACAACGCGACCTTCGCCTCACCCTAAACACTCAGCATGAAGAGCGCGAAGAAAATGAGCGCCATCGACTGAGGACGAAAACACGAGCACTTCGGTCCCCTCCACCACGAGCCGGTTTGCGCCCGCCGAAGTCGGAGCCCGGGAGCCACACACGAAGATCGGGCGTTCCCGCCTTCACCCACGATCTCCAGGACATCCACTGGCCACCGGGCTTCAAGCCTACGAGTATCGACAAATACGACGGCAAAACCAACCCGGAGTCCTGGTGTTAACGCCAAAATTTGGTATGGCTCTATATCAGATTTGGTTAAGAGGAAAATTATAGTTAACTTTTGGAAGCTGATCCAGAAGGGACGAATCTAGGAAGAGCCGTGAAAGACCAACAGCATCAGTTAATTATCTTGTTTTTTAAATTAATTAAAGGCAGGGATTAATATTTTATCTTTAGGAAACCTGACCTCATGTCCAGTCGGGTCCTGTTAATGTTTCCTTCTGTAATTAGGAAATTGTGTACCGTGTCCAAAAAGGACCCTGTATCAACTCGGGGTATAAATACGTTATGCCCAGGTGCTGTGTAATCCATCTACATCAATCAGATCAATACAACTTTGGCGCATCGCACCCCTTTGATGGGTTCTTGTTTTTCTCGAGCCGAGCTGCATCGGTTAAGTTCGACTCCCTGCGAGAGGGTCAGTCTCGTCAGATCCCAGCCACCTGCATCGGCTAGGACTTCTCGGTTAAGTCCGATATTTAGTGGTTCCACGGTGGACGACCTTAACCACGATACTATTTATTCTGATCTATGGCTGCACTCAGTTTAGTTTGATCTCATAGATCGATTTAGGTATATCACATCACACGTGGGGCACAGATCATGTCGCTTATTAGGAGCGATTTATCACAGTTTGTGCTGCAATCGGTTGGGTCCCCCCCCGAAACCTACTAAATGCTAGGATAACGTTCCTGCTCGGTGAATATTTCTGCGCAATGGTTAGTGGGGATGTATAGCGAAAGTTATTCATATTCACATACGTCGCATTAGTTAAAGTGGTAGAAAAGGAAGAGCAAAACAAGGACAAATGAGTCGGTCGAACCATGGAAGATTTAACAGATGAGCAAAGACAGCAAGTCGAGCAACTAATGGCAAATTTCAGAAGCTTTGCTTAGAATCTTCAGCAGACAAGACAAGGGCGATTAAAGGACGCAGTTTTCAAAACAGTTCTGTTGTGAATCGAGCGACACGCACCCGAAGTCACCAGTAAAACCTTTAAAGATATGGGTAAATGGCGAAGCAGTACAATCATTGCCGTTAATGAATCAATCAGGAGTGTTGGTGAACACGCTTCATATTCATAAAGAGACGGTGGAAGGATCAATCGTTCAAGAGCTACTCGGTCGCTTCTGCCGCAAGACGGAGCCCATCAGGTTACTTATGGATAAGAACAGAGACAACGGCGGTAAATACCGTTTTACTACAGACGAGGGTGGGAGGGCAACAGGGGTGATATTCTGGATGCTGGGAGCTATAGCATAAATTTGGTTCTGGGCTGATTAATGGGGATATAACAGGAATGATTTGGATGCCAGGAGGTGGGGCGTCCAGGTAGTTGACCAAAGGACGTATATACCTATTGATAGACGGCAACAATCCCTGATTACAGTATAAGAACACCGAGGAGCAGAGAGATTATCCAAAAAGGGTGGCAGAAAAAATAGTGAGGGACAATTTGGGGATCAAGCCAAGCGAAACATTTATGTTATCGGTCATTCATATCCGAGTGGTTTCAAGGTCATTGCCAACCCGATAGAGGGCGTTCAGATTTTTCAGTGTCGATCAGGAGGCAATGTACAGTTAATCAGCGTAGAATTGTCAGCGCTGATCTTGGCACACGGGGAGAGGTAATCGGCTGAAGATGGGCTTCTTTTGAGAGTAGGGGTTTTCCGCTTTGGGGCTATGCTGGATCGGTCTATTACATGGGTTCTCTTGAGGTTGACCTAGGACCGAATTCAGTTGAGGATTGGTGAGCGAATTGGGTTGAAAAAACAGTTCAGGAAAGTACTTTTCCCTTGCTGGATTGAAGTGAGATCGTCGGACTAATCGGAAATGGGTTTAGATAGCGAACAGACTGAACAGTAAAAATATATCCAGCGACTCTTGGGGAGGTGATTTAGTAAGAGATGCGATGTTATGGCTAAATCTGAGGTGTCGGACTTCGAGCTGAAAGCGGGTGTTATCTTGAGGTGCTCTATTATGCGAAGGTGATAGAGGAGAGATTCGTTTGTCAGCGAGCGACAGTCGCTGGGGTTTGTGGCACTGGTTCGATGGAAGGTATTGTGGCTTGATGAAGTGTTGTCGTCAGTGGAGACATGGAGGATGGTAAACTCGGATGGAATTGCGCAGAAGAGTCCGATAGGCGGTGAGGCTGGGGCATTATTGTGCTGATCCATCTGGTAGATCATATCATAGTTGACGGCAAAGAATTACGCATCATGAGTTAGTGATAGTAGAAGTATGCTCCTACGTACGAGAGCAGGGATTGAGCAGACAGGGAAAGATAATACACATTGGGATTGTCGTTCTTCCGATCTGCTGGATAAGGGATAATTGCCATAATTGAAATTGCCATGGGGTGGATAATCGAGGTTTCAGCGGGATCGGAGGAGAGTTTTTCGCAGGATCGGCCACCTAGGGGACGAGCATCGGTACATAGCGATTAGGGCTGGTCACATAGATTTTTGGAGAAATAAAGAGGAGGTACATGAAAACAAGTCAAAATCTCAGTGGTGTCCCTAGCGGAATATTCAAAGAATAGAAGAGGAAGGGCACAACGGCTACGACACCGAGAGCAACAGGAAGAACAGGCAAGATCAGGAAGGAGCCGATCATCGTCACAAGAGAACTAAATGAAGTATGGCGATGAAGAGAAGGAGTAAGTAGAACGAGGTCGGCTCAAGAGCCACACTGTCGTTTCATTATCTATGGGCCGTGGAGAGTACGTAAAAGCCTATTCATCGCACGGGGAAGAGGCGAATAAGGCCCGACCCGTCTGGTTCGGGCGACAGAGTGGATAACAACAGTTAACCACACGGAGATAAGGAGGCAGATAATAGGGTGACACGGTGGAGGGGGAAGGCGACCTGGTGGCACTTGTGTGGGCAATTATATAGCAAGGTATGTGGAGATGGGGAAGGCGGCCGATGAGGGGAAGTGCAGGTAGGGGCGACAGTCGGCCTTTTGCGGGCGCGGGTGATGGGCGGGGCGTGCGGTGGGGGGCGTGCGGGGCCGCGAACGGTGCCCCCGAAAAACCGCGGCCGGCAAGGCAAAAAAGTTGATGAGGGTTTTAATCTAAGCTTGTGCTTAACATTTCAAAAATGAAAACTCGAGATTTGATAAATAGGTTGAAAGATTCTGGGGAGATGCCAAGGGCGGACACGGCGTGTTGGGAGCCTCGTTCACAGTGCAACGACCGGAGCAGTAACACGCTCGTGTATTTTCTAAGATCAGGATAGGGCGTTGTACTCCTCCAGATCGCGGACTGTGAAAGACCGTCGTGCGCGCGGTCCGCATGATGGCACCGAAATTTGTACAGGGTCGGCAGGAGACCAAGGTCGGACGGTTAGTCTATAACCAGTGCACGCGCAACATTGGAATGGACCGTCAGTAATGGGCTGGGCCGGGGAGGCTCGGTGCGCGCTCTGGGATGGGCTTGTCCGGGAAGACACGGTGGGGAGACGGGGGCATTCCTAGGACAGGGGTCAGCGCCCAGCCAGCCATAACATGCCGAGTTCAGCAGCTCGGGGCGCTCAAGGAGGGTTGCTCATCCTCGGGCGAGTATTGCCTCCGGAGTGGGAGGACTCGTGTGAGGAAACTACAGTTAACGTCCCGATAGATCTGCAGAGATTGATAGGAAGAGGGGTAGCAAGGCCGCACCGTCCGAGAGCAAAAAGTTAAGTGGCCCGGAACTGTGGAGAAGAATTGATAACGCGGTCGAAGGAGTGTCGGGATGTTGTTGGCTGAGGAGTGGAGTCATGAGATGGCCACGGAGGGTAAGCCGGAGAGTCGAGAAGGGTTGGGGCTTGAACCATCCGGGCACCCATTAACAGGGATGCGGGCCGTTCAAACAGGCCCAAGCGAGGTTCAAAGAGAGGTGAACGATGGGAAAGCGCGAGGATCACGGAGGGTTGGGTGTCGGCACAAGTTTATAAGGCCATGGCGCGGGATATGCCCTCGAGTGGGTCTCTAATATGTCGCGTGGCAAGAAATGGGGGGAAAATTGAGCGAAATAGGGCATCGGACTCCGGGATTTGGAACACAAGCGTGCCGATAATGACCCGACTGGCGGGAGTGGCAGACTGTGCGTGTTGGGATTGCAGCATCGGGGCACAAGATTATTTAAGCTTCATGGTGACGGCATGCTGGATACAAGTCAGATTTTTTTATGGCTGAAGAGGGGATATATCGTAGGCAGTGTTGATGTCCTGGAGCTATCGGCTTTACGCACGCGCGGGAGTAATGGACTTTGGCAATTGAAAAGTGCGAGTGCGACTTATCAGCCAGGCGCTGAATTATATATTCACGTGACCTGATCTCAGCTTCGGCTAGGGGAAGAATTTGTACTTGAGATGTGTGAGTTAAGATCCTAAGAGTAGAAGGAAGGGACCATAATAGCGGTATTGGGTGAAAGTGCGGAAAGAGGCAAGAAATAGAATTAAGGATGATCCCAATAAATAGCCGTTTGGTGGTAGTGGAACTGAAAGGCAATTATTGCGGGTATTGAAAATGTTAGGAAGGACGAGGAGAATGTGAGTTAGTCAAGGCATCAGGCCTCAAAAGACTCCGGGAGCAAAAGGAGCAAACAGGACGGAGTTACTGTCATTGATAGAGCAAAGATTAAATTGTTAAGGGAGATCTCATATCGAATTTGTTAGATGTTAGAATTGGAATTTTTACCCGGTGTTGTTAGAAAATTGGAAAACCAATACAGAATTCGGTGTGGGGGCAGGAATCAGCAGAAGGCATTTGATGGATTATAGAAGTTATTGAGTATCCATAGTAACTGATTGCGGGAGAAAGGAGGGAAGGCGCCGTTTCAAAATTATCTTAATCGGCCGATGAAGCAAACGTTCCAGCAATCTGATTGTTTGAGATACAGGAATTATTGAGGGGGAAGGGCGAGTCGTGTTCTTATTGGAGCAGTAAGGCTTTTGGGATGTTGAAACAAGATAATCTGTTGGGAGAAATTATGCCTTTGTTTTTGTAGATTTAGAAAAAGGTAAGGCAAATGAAGTTAGGAGGGCATGTATATACCTATCAGCTGAGTGCACCTGAATTTTGTAAAAGCCGGTGTGATGAAATAAGAATAGGAGTATGTACGCTCCAGATTTTGAAAGGGGCGGTTAGGATAATAGGGGGTCTTTTGGCGTCCTGTGAGGCAAGTTTCGACTTGAGGTATGAGGTGGGGCATAAAGCAATCAAGGGACATCGGCGCGGTGCGATTTCATTGGTCAACATAGAGGGTGTTGTTCGAAGATTATGTGAGGCCGGTTCCTTGACTTTGGTTTTTTGATTGGATCGGGGTTGTGCAAGCATGATGGTATCGTTGGTCATTGTATCGCTTCGGGGGGCAGTTTGATTTTGGCTGTTACAATTTGTGTGTGTTGTAAACTTATAGGAACCAATAATCAGCGAGTAGAGGACGGTTGCGAAAGGTATGCTTAAACTGGATGTTCGGGAGCCGGGATAGTGCGAAAAGTAGGGGGGGATTCGGCGTGGTGAAAATGCTGGTAGGAGATTAGGGATGATCTTGAGCAGTTGTTTGGGGAATATGATTGAGGGGGATAAGGGAGATAACGTGAATATAATGGGGGTATCATTTGTTGGAAAAGATGTCAAAGATGAAAGAATAGTATAGAGATAGTCTAGAGGTGGACGAAAATAATTAAGAAGCATATGCATATAAGAGCATCAGAGGTTCTGTTTCGACTGAAAAGGAGTAACACGAGGGGTTGAGGTTCGCAAATAGATCGCAATAAATTTTGTAGTTCAAGATGATAAGCCGATGCATTGGAGACCGGAATAATTGGTTATGTAGAAAAAACTCGTCGCACAAATGGTTTCTTCAGGGAAAAGCGGGGCGGTATAGAAAGCTAACGTAAGTAAATATGCTGGTGTGATGGAGAGTATTATCGACTTTTGAGGGAATTCTGCTGTGGTGCTCGCTGAGATGGTGGGAAGGAAGCAAGGGGTGAGAGGTGGGGACTGCATTGAAGGCTGTTGGGACTCACAATCGCTCATAGATGAGGGGTGTGAGAAGAGTAGGATATTTTGCCAACAATGCGGAAGATTGCTTCAGGTACTTATAAGGTATGTCAAGATTGCCAAGAAGTTTGGAAGATATACAGCGGGCACCAGCAATCGCTATGATCTATCAAAACGTGGCTGTTAGAGGATGGGGAATTGACATGATCGGCAGGTTTTATCCGCCTCACAAATGTAAGGGACATAAATATATGGCGGGCTAACTAGATTTATTGTTACGAGAAGGTGGGTAGGAAGCGATTCCTAACTAAAAGGTAAGACATAAAGAAGCAATTTCGAGTTTGGTATGGAGCAGCATATATAGCGGTTTTGGAATTCCCTTATGATCAATAATCGGTCAGGGGAACTATTCGTGCCGAGAGATGAAGACGAGGAGTTGGCTGCCAGTTATTGGAATCAGCTTGTTGAATTCATCGCCTTATTATGCGCTCCAGGCTAAGCGGCAGGCGAAGCTTTAATAAAGTTGATCAAGTGTTGTATTAAGCGGAGATTTGATTGGAGACAGTCGCGCAAGATGGCATAAGACGTTTAGTCGAATCACTCAGCCTATCGGGATGGAAAAAAATTCAAAAAGCGTCGAAACAACCTTTTTGGAAGCTGGATATAGATTGTTTTTTTTGGTTTTTCCGGAGTCAAGTAGAGAGGATAAGATTGCCGGTTAATTTTGAAACTTCCCCCCTCAAGGCTAAAATAATTTTCGGGAAGTTTTTGGAGAATATTGGGATAAATGGGGGGAACTATGTTTGGGGAGTTCCCCCCGCAGGGACCGGAGGGAGAAATAGTTTAGGAAAACCATTTGCTCGGGATCGATGAAATATCAGTTGGTTAATTTTTGTGAAAGGAATTTTGGGAAAAAGTTTTTTGGAAGGGAGGGTTAGGGGGTTTTCCGCGGGGAAGCGGAACCAACTGGAAAAACCTAAAAGACAAAAAAGGGGGTGGTCAAGGAAAGTTTCACCGATGAAAAAAACGGGGAAGAAGGGGTTCCCCAAAGGGGACCTTGAAACCGAAAATTGGACCCCCTCCGAATAGGAGGAAAAGGAATAGGGATTTTTAATTATACGAATTTTTATCTAAATCCTAATTCGATGTAGCAATGATACAATAGTGAACTTTACTTCCCATTCTATCATAGTTTGTACCTATGCCACTCGACACACTTTTCTGTACATCCATTTCCTTCATGAGAATTTATTATATTGCCAATATAAAAAATTGATCATGCCCATTGATTTTCCATACATTTACATCGCACTAGAATTGAAATTAGCCGCGATTTGTCTGGAAAAACTCAGGATTCGTTTCAAGGGATAGAAGAAAGTCTAAATTGAAAGATAGGAGGACGAGACGAGTCTTATAAAAAAAGTTGATAATTTCGGTTTGTGCTGGGTTATTGTGATATAACATGTTTATGTGTGTGAGTTGTGAGTGTTGCCGGGATGGGTTTCAGGAGGGATGGTAAGAGAATTTCGATAAGGTGGGTTCGTACTCTAATTGGAGCCCTAAGAGAAGTTAATCTGGTAATGACAAATCCCGGACCAATCGCACCATCACCTTAGAAGACCATGAGGGAGGGACAGGAGTCCTATAAGACGCTATAGGAGGTGTGGGGAAAATTATTCAGTATTAGTGTACGACGATGGCGGGCCAGGGTCTAAATATCTAAGAAATTAGAACTAGGTCTTGCAGGCGACCGCGATATACGCTAAGAACGGTTCAGAATAGCCGATGTTTTATGTAATGACATGCACAAGGGACAGTTGTATATCAACTCGGTAATCACCGCCCTAGTATAAACGATCCCAAGACAACAAAAATCTAAGGGCAAGTGAGAGAAGAGAGGCCACAAGCAATCAGGTATATATGGTAAAGACAAAGTTATCGCGCCGCAGTCCCGAGAGCAGCCCATGCAGTATGTATCAAAGGTTTTTATCATAAATAAGTTCTGAATTTGTGATCTGTATCGAAACGCATGCATGTATAATACACTTCTCAGGGGAAGCACAAATGTGTTTTTCGTCTTCCAGTCGAGCTCCGGGTCTTTAAGTAATATTTTAATTTGGCAGCAGCTGTAATCTTGGACTTTTGATGACCCACACACACCAGTATTGCAGACCTTTATGCCTCTTGCTCGTGTATGGCTTGTGGCTGGTGATGAGTAATTGGCAAAATTGTACATCACGGATTTTCTTTTACGAGTTTTTTTTTCAAGTTTTCTGGCTCAGCATTATACGCACACATCACAATTTGTTACTATTCAAGGTTGATTCTAATTTGGTATGGAGCTCGTGAGGGGAGCTACCGATGTCATCTAATGTCTTTTTCTCTCTGTTTTGGGCTGAGTCATGTCGATCTATCGTTTTGTGTGGCGTTATTCTTATGTTGGTCAGTCGCAGGATCGGCCTGGGTGAATTTGCTATGGCGCGCTGAGACGTTGGATGATGTCTGAATCTTGAGCTGCAGCATCCCAGAAATAATGCAGCAAGACAGAGAGTCGGTTGCGTGATTGAGCTTTCTTCGGTGCAGAAAGTGATGTTTTAGATATTCTTGAGTCTTGAACCGCGGTGGTGGAGACATAGTCTTCCAGCTAGTTTGATCGATCGGTTATTTTCAGCGCAGACTAGATGAGAGTGGTGTCGTAGATAGTTGTGGACTAAAACATGCACATCAGAGGCTGAGAGGAATGGAGCCTTGGTTGCCGATGAGATGGACTGTTTGACCAAAGCTTATTCTGCTTCTAAGTGATTCCCTCGCTCGCACTGCCAACATAGGAGACAAGATTCGGTCTTCTAAGGATTTGAAATTGACCATGTGTAAAAGAGTCGGTTGAGGGCGGAGTGTTAGGAAAATAATGAAGATATCGGATATTGAGGGTAGTATTAAAATGAAGTAAAGGGTAGGCCTTAGCGTATGGTGGGCATCGGTTAAGTGGATGAAGTCTAGGCTTTGTGCATATACAAGGAAAATTGGCCGATTTAGCGATGTTTAGAATAAGGAGAAAAAACTTTCCGCTTCCTCATAATTGCTTGAAGCTGACACTGGGATGTCTGCACGATGGTTATGAGAGCAAGATAGTGTGCCAAAGGCATAATAGGGCACAAAGCGCATCCCCATTTTAGTGGTCATTTAGTTACTATCGCCAAAAGGCGTTCCACCGGCAGATGGATGAGTGACAGACAATAAGTGATCACTAGGTATATTCCAGATATTGGCACGGCTTATGGCTGCTGCCGTTTTTTGGGAAACTTATTAGGACTATTAGTCTAAGTTCCGGATAGGAATCTTATTCTTCCTCACAGAGTGCATCCTACCTGATGGGTGGAATCCGATGACTGGCGGGATTTACCCGTTCGTACCTCCCTCTTATTCTATCCCTTAGTTAGTTGTAAAGGCCCCAAGAGGGCAGGGGGGCGGACCCATAGAAGCAGTGAAAGACTGTATCAGATTCACAAAAACCCTCAGAGCATAAAACTTCAACTGGGGACGAGGGGGTATACCATCCAAGTTCGGAAGGCCACAGTAGATGGAGTCCGTTGCCTTGTTCCCTCTTACAATTCCTGGCACACTCTTTCCAGCGTTCGCCCGGAGAGCGCCACCATAATGTAATTCTTAGCGGTGGTAAACATCGACAGTATGGGTCGCGCTCAGGTTGGGGACGGGCGAATTTCTTTCAATCAACACAGATTCGATGGGGATCTCATCAACACGGAGCTACAGGCGCTAAATGGTTCACATAAGAGACACTCATCTCCTGCTTCGGGAGCGTCTTGGAATTTCATCGCCGATCAGCTCGGCAATCGTTCTCCCACTGGCCGCGAAGCAGATACAATCTTCGCCAGCTAGAGGGAGCCGCCCAGCGGCGTTGTGCCAGTCGGCCCCAGGGACGTCGCCATCTCCTTAATGACCCAGGGGTGTCTCACGACAGCTCCCCTCCTATCGGGTCGGACATCGGGACGACACACTTCTCCTTTGGTCGTCCTGACATTCGGACGCATAGACATTTTGAAAGACCGGCCGGGTTAGACCGAGAAAATAGCGCGCACGAGATCGTTCAAATCTCCCGTTACAGATTGCGACGCTGTGCACTTCTACAATCGCCAGAAGATCCTACTCCAGGCGATTCAGTTTGGACATCGGTCATGAATCGTTTTCCAGATTGGATCAGAGAGGTGGAGTCGTCTCGTTACCCTCCCGATAACTACTCGGAAGTCCAACTCACCAGTCGGATATAGCGGTTTCGAGCATCCAACACGCTGGACTCTACTGCTCGCAGCAAAGGCTTCTCTCCCACGCCGCAGCATCTGGTCTATTATCATTATGTATAGATTAGGCCAATGTCAAAACAGTCCCGATGGTGCGCTCGTACGCTCAAAGGAGCAGCAGTAGGAGGTCACGCGCCGGACAAAAGCTAGATTGAGGCCATACGCGAAAGACGGCAATAGATCCGATCACCACAGCTGGGGCGACCGCGTTGCTCAGTAACACCGCCTGAGACTTCTCTTAACTTACAAGAGTCCAGCGTCCAACAAGTTCGAGCGGTCTTATCTCGCCCAGACGGACGAAGCAACGGAATTGTGGCTCAAGCCTGCAACTTAGCACTAGGCACATGCTCGCCACTGGTTTGAGGGCCGTCGCCATCGAGGCTCCATCTGCGGGACTAGTTGACCATAGATTCTAATGGACGAGAGGTACTTGCCAGGCACTGCGCGCAACTTCGTCGTCACATGCTCGAGCAGAACAATTTCAGG
>RYFJ01002451.1:0-162684 GCA_003991445.1 Oryza meyeriana var. granulata
GTTTAGGATGGTAGGAACGGCGTGGGACAGTGATAACCAAACCGCCGGTACGAGTTACCCCGTGATTACCGTCTTAAATCGCCGGACCCTTACATATGATTACCGATTGGTTTAAACAAATTTTATTTGAATTTAATTTTTTAAAAAAAATTAAAAAAAAAATTCTTGTAGTATTACTAAAATTATGGATCACTATGTGAAGAAATTTATGAAAATAACCGAAGAAATTTACTTCCATGTTTTGGAGCTCTATCAAAGTTAAAAAAATAAGTGATAGGTTGGATATAATTTCTACTTTATTTAAGTGTAAAAAGGATAGCAAGGGTTATGCAAAAAAATTATACAATATTTACATTGTTTTTCTAGAGATATCCATAAAATTTTTCCTAAATTTTTCTACAATTTTTTAAAATTTTAATATGTTTACAACTTTTTCTACATTTTTTCTTTTTAGCTTTAAACATACCTCGCAGTTATCGCGGCTTACCATGTGATTACACACGATATTGCGGGCTTACCATGTGGTTACCACATGATATCGCGCGGTAACACGACCTTACCACGATAACGCGCGGTAACCGTGAGATTTAAAATTTGAATTCAAATTTTTAGAGATAAAATCGTACGGTTTTAAGCTTACCGCGGTAACGTCAATAACCTAGGGGGCGGTAAACCTACCCCAAACGGTATGTGAACCTGTGCTAGGTGAGGGGGGGTCGGCGTTGGGTGAGGAGCGTGAGGGGAGACGGTGAGGAAGGGATCACATGGATGATCTGGACCATTGGTTTTGATACAGATGATTTGGGCCATAGGATTTGAAGAATGATGAATGAGCAATGAGAATTGAAGTTGGTGAATTATAGAGTAGAAGAATAAACATATGGCGTGGTGATATGTTTGTAAATACCTGAAGAACACTTGCCACCGGGGACATGTCCATATTGCCTATAATAAGTTTGGTGCTCAAGAGATGGACATGAGAAAAAACAAAGCACAGTAGAATATGCATGCATGTAATCAAGCAAAAGATTGGAGGACTGTAAGCAAACCATTAAATGAAATTTCTTCGACATGGGATGAATTAAGTTACATGATTAATTAGAGAATGCGTAATCACTTTAGATTGATGCAATCCTGAAAATATAGTTAAATCTAGAGCAAACGAATAATAGTGAACAGATCGATCAGATCGAAGAAAGGAGGGAGAGAACTGATGGTGGAAAAAACAACATCATATCTAATTCAGTCGTTGGGAGTGCATATGCTGATCTGGAGTCCTAGACTGTGGTTGACAACGGAGTGACAAGGGTTGACAGCGACGCATATGAGACGATGGAAATCGTGGGACAGTCCAGCTTCAGGCACCGCTCAGCGTTTGCAATCAGGTATTTGTAAACGTTACAGGCTCCTGCTGTACCAGATTTTCTTTCTTCTTTGTTATAGAACCATTGGAGAATAATCCGACTAAGATATAGAGTCTTCTTTGTTTGGTAACAAAACAATCATATCCCTGATTAGTTGACAAGTGTAGAGTTATTATTATTATTATCAGAGTCGTGGTCGTGGAGCTTGTTAAGCGCTATATTTTTTTTGTCTGACTTGTTAAGCACTATATCATGATGTCTGTTTTGACTGTTTCAATCTCAACAATACTGATGTATAGAACATTGCGGTGAAGCCATCAGCAGTAAAAAATCACCTTCCTAGCTTCCTGAAAAGATTTTTTAAAATATTATTTTTAATCCCTTTTTTGAGAGCTATACCATGGTTTCAGAATTTTACACAAATATGCCCCTCCCGATTTTTTAAAAATATAATAAGTCTACTTAATCCTCAAAGTATTGGGGTTGGTCTACTTAACTCCCTGAAGTATGAAACTGGGTATTTTACCCCTCTAAATTATGCAAACTGGTACAAATAACCCCTAGAGTGGTTTTATAAGTGGTTTTGGCCACATGGACTATGATGCGGATAATGATATAGCAATGGAATGTGTTAAGTATTTTTTAAGCAAGCATAACGACTCGAAAGAGAAACACATTAATACTGATATGCAATTCTTTGACTTACTGGTCAGTGCGAGAAATGAATTGGTTAGACCATCTTAAACCAAATGGACTAATATGTGTGCCATATAAGTAATAACACCTGTCACATGAGCGATATCGTCGCCACATCATCGTTTATATATCAAAACCACCAACAAAACCACTCTAGTGGGTTATTTGAACTGGTTTGCATACTTCAGGGGTAGAATACCCGGTTTCATACTTCAGGGGTTAAGTAGACCAACCCCAATACTTTGGGAGGGTAAATAGACCTATTCCTTCAAAAATCGACAGGATGGCCATGTCAACTTGGCCGACCGTTGGACGATCGGCAGGAGCCCGTGCCCCTTGCCGATCTTCCAAAGTTTCGTTTCCGCACTGTAGTGAGAAAACTGATCTTTGGAAGATCGGTAGGAGGGCGCAGGGTCCTAGCAAAAGGAATTATACAGGTCCAGGCCACCAGGAGGGGATTGAATGGTTGGTGTCGGTGTGGAAACACCTATAGGTGGAATCCGATGGACCCCCTTGTGTAAAGTTCGGCCCAGGAGATTGAATGTGCTCGATTCACCATGGGTAGCTGGTGGAGTATATGAGACAAAAGGAATTATACATGTCCAGACCACCCGGAGGTGTAATATCCTACTCCTGTTATGTTCTTGGTTCTCTTGTGATTTCCTTCTGTTAACGCCAAAATTTGGTAAGGCCCTGTATCAGATTCGGTCAAAAGGGAAATTGCAGTCAACTGGCGGAAATTGATCCAGAAGAGACCGATTCCGGGAGGGAGCCGTGAAGACCGCTGTTTGGCAGTTATTTACTGTACTATTAATTAGGCAAGTGTTTATCTTTAGGAAACCCGACCTCGTGTCCGGTCAAGCCTTGTTAGCGTTTTCTGTTATAACTAGGAAATCATGTACCGTGTCCAGTAAGGACTCGTGTAACTCGGGGTATAAATACGTGCACCCAGGGACCTTGTAAATTATCATTCGATCAATACAAATTCGTGCATCGCCACCCTCCGACGGGATCTTGCTTCTCGAGTCGGGCTTGCATCGGTTAGGTCCGACCTCCTGCGAGAGGGTAATTCTCGTCACCCCGGCTACCTATCGGCTAGGACTTCCTCGGTTAGGTCCGATATTCTAGTCGGTTTATGGTAGTCGGCTTACCACGATATATTTACTTTATCTATGGCTGCATCAGTTTAGTTTGATCTCATATATTAATTAGGTATATCACATCACGCGTGCGTAGATCGTATCAGCTTACTAGGAGCGGTTTATCATCAGTTTGTGCTGCATCGGTTAGGTCCGACCTACTAAATTGCTAGCGATAAATCGTTCTTGCTAGGTTGATACGTTATGCGCAAGTGTCTTACCGGGGTGTATAACCGGTAAGTTATCATGTTTTAACATCACGATCGCGTTAGATCTATCGGCCTATTGAGGTACTGTTATCATTATCGGTCTGTGCTGCAACGGTTGGGTCCGATCTATTAGACTGACAATAATAATTTACTCTTAATAAGCCGATGGTTTTATCGATGTTGTTATCGGAGTGCTTAGCCGATAAGTATCTTTTAAATACAGCCAATTATACTGCTTGCCTGTTATACATTCTTGCTGCATTACTGTTACGATCGGCTAAGGGCTAGCCGATTGGTTTACTCTGCCGATCCGAGCACGAGCACAAGCAGGTTCTCGGGCACGACCTCAGTCAAGTTCCTGGGCACGACCTTAGTCAAGTTCCCGAGCACGAGCATAGGTAAGAACCCGGGCACGGATACGGAAAGCAGATGAAGATCTCGAGCGCAGGTGCGAGCAAGGGCCCGGGCACGGATACGGGCAGTATCTCCACGACGATATTAGTAATTTTTAATCATAATCGGATGGCGTTTATTTAATCTATTTATTCATGCATCCTGCTTACTTATTTTATCAAGTTTACAGCCGATTTTGGAGTATCTCTTCAATGATCGGCTAGTTTAATATTCGTTTGTTATTATGCTATTACTCATGCCATCATCGCTTACCGTCGATGTAAAGTGCTACAATGCAAATCGGCCATCGGCCGATGAGATGAGTCCAAGCCGGCTTCCCGCCGATTAGCTCATGAATTTGACATCTTTTCTCCTTGTCAATTGCAGGGTCAAATTGACTGGCACGCCTACGAACCTCAAGATTTTAGGACCTGCACTGGAGTGAAGCAAATCTCCCAGGCCTTCGCGTGTCTCCCAGACGCCGGACGGCCCCCGACGGGTTTTTGGCGTCAACACGTTTTTGGCACGCCTGGTGGGACACGGAGTTTCAACAATCAGATTTGCAACATGGCCAGAAAGGAGGTTAAAACAGACAACATAATTTCGATCAGCATGGAAGATTTAACAGACGAACAAAAACAGCAAATCGAGCAAACTATGGCCAATTTTCAGAAGCTGTGCTTAGAGTCTTTCAGCATGACAAGGCAAGGGCCGATTCAAAAATCCCAGTTTCCGAAGCCAGTACTGGTTGGAGAATCGAGCCGTACGCCACCTGAGAGTCCACTGGTAAAACCCTTACAAGAGATGGTGAATGAAGCAGTTCATCACGCGCTCATCAATCAATCCGGGATTCTGGTGAACACACTTCATAATCTCATAAAGAAGACGGTGGATGGGTCGATTATTCAAGAGCCTACTCGGGGTCCTGTTTTCCTCCCACCAAAGGTTGAACCAAATCAAGTTGCTTACAACGTCAGCAGGGACATACCAGAGAACCTGTTTACACAGAACCAGGCTGGGGGGCAACAGGATGTTCCTGCTGGATATCAACGGTCTGCTTATTACGGAGGATATCAGCAAAACTATCCAGGAGGCGGGGCCGATCCAGGCACTTACCAAAGGGAGTATCATAGACAGAATTGGCAACAAACTCCACCTGTCCAGTACCAACAAGACAACCTGAGGGAAGAAGATCTATCAACTAGGGTTGCTAAAATAGTAAGGGAGCAGTTTGGGATCAAGCCCAAGGAACAGACATTTATGTATCAGCATCCATATCCTGAGTGGTTCGACAGGGTTCCATTACCACACCGATACAAGGTCCCGGATTTCTCTAAGTTCTCAGGGCAGGACAACACGTCTACAGTGGAACATGTCAGCCGATTCCTGGCACAGTGCGGGGAGGCATCGGCTGAAGAGACTCTGAGGGTTAGTTTTTTCCCCTTATCTCTATCTGGATCGGCTTTTACATGGTTCTCTTCGTTACCACCGAATTCCGTTCAGGGGTGGGCCGATCTAGAAAAACAGTTTCACAAGTATTTCTTTGCTGGAATCCATGAGATGAGACTGACAGATTTGACATCAGTTAGACAACGGCCAGATGAAACAGTACCGGAATACGTTCAGCGATTTCGGGACGTCAGAAACCGATGTTACAATTTAAACTTGAGCGATGGGCATCTGGCCGATCTGGCTTTCCAGGGTCTCTTGGCGCCAATTAAGGAGAGGTTTTCATCGCAAGAGTTCGAGTCCCTGGCGCACCTGGTACAGAAGGTATCGGCCCATGAAAGCCGGTTCCAAGAGGCAAAAAGGATAAATATCAGAGAAGGGTTGCTCAAGTTCAAGTTTATTCATCGAGCTCAGACGATGAGGGATCCGATGCTGAGGTTGGATTGGCGGAGTGGGCCAGAAACAAGAAATCAGTATCATGCCCATGGGTCAAGGATATCGGCAAGGAGGAGCGGTATGATTTTGATATTAGTAAAGCCGATAAAATCTTTGACTTGCTGTTACAAGAAAAGCAGATACAACTGCCGCGAAATCAAGTGATTCCTTCAGCCGAAGAACTAAGAAGAAAAGATATTGTAAGTGGCACAATACTATATCGCATCATACTAATGAGTGCAAAGTTTTTCGGCAACAAATTCAGTCGGCTGTCGAACAGGGAAGAATCAAATTCGAAGACAAGAAGCCGATGAAGATCGATGGACACCCGTTCCCCGTAAACATGATATATGCGGGATCATCATCAAGGGATCAGGCCGATGGAGCAGGACGTCAAAGGTATAAATCAAGGATTACTTCATCGGATATGATAGAAAAATATTCAAGATATGAGGAACAGAGGGATGAACCAGAAAGATATAATTCGCATTGGGACTGCCATCTTCCGTTCTGCTGGATCAAGGGATGAGATTGCCATCAGTTGAAGATTGCCCGAGTGCGAGTAATATGGGAATCGACATGATCAGTAGCAGAGGTTTTCACAGGATCGGTCGCTTGGAAAAAGAGCATCGGTTCATGGCCGATTAGGGCCGATCCATGAAGAGTTCTTTGAAGAGGATGAAGAGGAAGTACATGAAAAACAAATCCAGAATCCTCAATGGTGCCCTAGTGGGATATTCACGAAGAATCAAAAGAGAAGGGCACAGCGACTACGACACCGAGAGCAACAGGAAGAACAGAGACAAGATCGGAAGAGGCCGATCATCGTCACAAGAGAACTAAACAAGTATGGCGCGTGAAGAAAAGGGATGATGAAGCTGATCAATCGGCCCCAGTAAATATGGTGTTCTTTGCCTCGGGAGATAAAAGCATTTTCATCGGATGAAGAAGTCAATGAGGAGGTTTTCGCTCAACTAACGTTGCAACCCGATCAGGCCATATTTGATAAACCTGAAGAGTCAGAGCATCGGCACCTGAAGCCATTATATATCAAGGGCTATGTGAATGGAAAGCCGATGACAAAGATGCTGGTTGATGGGGGGGGGGCAGCAGTTAAAATCTCATGCCTCATGCCACATTTCAGAAATTGGGGAAGACTGCCGAAGATTTGATCAAGACAAATATGGTGCTAAAAGACTTCGGTGGGAATTCATCAGAAGCAAAAGGCGTATTGAACGTGGAGTTGACAGTGGGGAATAAGACATTACTCACCACGTTTTTCGTCATCGACGGAAAGGGGTCGTATAGTTTGCTTCTCGGCAGGGACTGGATTCACGCGAACTGTTGCGTGCCTTCGACAATGCATCAATGTTTGATACAGTGGCAGGGAAATCAAGTCGAAGTGGTCCTAGCGGATCGGTCAACCAACATTACAATGACCGATTTGCCAGTCTGGGAAGCCGATGGTGTTGATTGCCTGTCTGGGAAAGTATGGGAAGGAGACTACCTTAAGGTCAGTAGCCAAGGGATACAGCCGATTCAGCAAGTCGGCTCTGAATTGTTGCTCTAATGGGCTCCATTGAAGACTTCGAGGGGAAACTGGGGCAAGGATTTACGTCGGCCGATGATTTGGAGGAGATCGACATAGGACCAGGAGATAAGCCAAGGCCGACGTACATAAGCAAAAGGTTATGTCCTGAACTTGAGAAGAATTGATAACACTGTTGAAGGAGTATCGGGATTGTGTTCGCTGGGAGTACCATGAGATGCTAGGATTAAGCCGATCAATTGTTGAACATCGGCTACCCATTAAACCAGGATATCGGCCGTTCAAGCAGCTCCAAGGAGATTCAAACAGAGTTATATGAGCCGATCTCAAGCGGAGATCGCAAGGTTATATGATGCTAAGTTTATAAGGCCATGCCGATATGCTGAGTGGGTTTCTAATATCGTCCCGGTGGAGAAGAAAAACGGAAAATTGAGGATATGTATTGATTTCCGGGATCTGAATAAAGCTACCCCCAAGGATGAATACCCAATGCCGATAGCGGATTTATTGGTGGATGCAGCCTCAGGCCACAAAATTATCAGCTTCATGGACGGCAATGCAGGATACAATCAGATTTTTATGGCTGAAGAAGATATACATAAGACTGCGTTTCGGTGTCCTGGAGCTATCGGTTTGTATGAGTGGGTAGTGATGACTTTTGGATTGAAAAGTGCCGGTGCGACTTATCAGAGAGCGATAAATTATATATTTCATGATCTCATCGGCTTGTTGGTAGAAATTTACATTGATGATGTGGTGGTTAAGTCTAAAAGTGAGGAAAGCCATATAGCCGATTTACGAAAAGTGTTGGAGAGGGCCAAGAAATACGGGCTAAGGATGAATCCTAATAAATGCGCTTTTGGTGTATCGGCTGGGCATTTTTTGGGTTTTATGGTTCATGAACGAGGGATTGAAGTTAGTCAGCGAAGCATCAGAGCCATTAAGACTACAGAGCCACCAAGTAATAGGACGGAGTTGCAGTCATTGATCGGCAAGATTAATTTCGTAAGGAGGTTTATATCGAATTTGTCAGGGAGAATTGAATCTTTTACTCCGTTGTTGAAGTTGAAGGCCGATCAAGAGTTTGTGTGGGGGGGGCAGCACAGCAGAAGGCATTTGACGAGATCAAGAATTATCTGAGTTCCCCACCTATTTTAATTCCGCCGCAGAAGGGAGTGCCGTTCAGGTTGTACTTGTCAGCCGATGAGAGGTCCATCGGGTCTATTTTAATTCAAGAGTATGAAGGCAAGGAGCGCGTTGTGTTTTATCTGAGCAGAAGGCTTTTGGATGCTGAAACGAGATATCCTGCGGTGGAGAAATTATGCCTGTGTTTATATTTTTCATGTACGAAGTTGAGGCATTATATCCTATCGGCTAAGTGTACAGTAGTTTGCAAGGCCGATGTGGTCAAATATATGTTGTCGGCTCCAGTCTTGAAAGGGCGAGTTGGTAAATGGATTTTTGCTTTGACAGAGTTCGACTTGAGATATGAATCGGCTAAAGCAATCAAGGGACAGGCAGTGGCCTATTTCATTGTACAACACAGAGGGGCTCACGAAGATTATGTAGAGCCGATCCCATGGACTTTGTTTTTTGATGGATCGGTTTGCAAGCATGGATCTGGTATCGGCTTGGTTATTATATCACCTCGGGGGGCAAGTTTTGAGTTTGCTTTTACAATTAAACCTTATCGGACTAATAATCAAGCGGAGTACGAGGCGGTATTAAAAGGGTTACAACTTTTAAAGGAGATTGGAGCCGATGTCATAGAGATAATTGATGATTCTTTATTGGTGGTCAAGCAGTTGTCTGGAGAATATGAGTGCAGGGATGATGTTTTGAGGTCATATTATGAGGAGTGTACAGATTTGTTAAAGGATTTCTAGATGGTATCAATAGATCATATTCCTAGGGAGCAGAATTTAGAAGCCAATGATCTTGCACAGATTGCTTCAGGGTATCGGCTGAATAGGCAGGTTGAGGTTGAAATAGCCGATATTGACATTCAAAACAAGGCCGATGACTGGAGACAGGAGATAATTGATTATTTGCGAAATCCGTCGCAATCGGTTTCCAGGAAAATTCGGTATAAAGCTACTAAGTATGTGCTGCTTGATGGGGAACTGTATTATCGGACTTTTGAGGGAGTTCTGCTTAGGTGCGTGAATTTGGAAGAAGCCAAAGTGGTTATGTGCGAGGTGCAGAGGGCGTCTGTGGGACTCATCAATCGGCTCATAAGATGAAGTGGTTGCTGAGAAGAGTAGGATATTTTTGGCTGACAATGCTGGAAGATTGCTTCAGGTACTATAAAGGGTGTCAAGATTGTCAGAAATTTGGAAATATACAGCGAGCACCAGCATCGGCTATGAATCCTATCATCAAATCGTGGCCGTTCAGAGGTTGGGGAATTGATATGATCGGCCAGGTTTTTCCTCCATCAAGTAAAGGACATAAGTTCATATTGGCGCGACAGATTATTTTACCAAGTGGGTAGAGGCGATTCCTTTGAAGAAAGTTACGTCCAAGGAAGCAATCGAGTTTGTAAAGGAGCATATAATTTATCGGTTTGGGATTCCTCAGACGATAACTACTGATCAGGGGTCTATCTTCGTGTCTGATGAGTTTCAACAGTTTGCTGCCAGTATGGGAATCAAATTGTTAAATTCATTGCCTTATTATGCTCAGGCCAATGGACAGGCGGAAGCTTCTAACAAGAGTTTGATCAAGTTGATTAAGCGGAAAATTGATGAGCAACCGCGGCAATGGCATACTACATTAGCTGATTCGTTGTGGGCCTATCGGATGGCATGTCATGGATCTACTCGGGTGCCGCCGTATCAGTTGGTATATGGACATGAGGCAGTTTTACCGTGGGAGACTAACATCGGCTCTAGGAGGATTTCTTTGCAAAATCAATTGACAGCCGATGATTATTATAACTTAATGACGGATGAACTTGAAGATTTGGTTCAGAATCGGTTGAGGGCATTAGAAAGGATCAAGGAAAACAAGGCTAGGGCAGCTCGGCATTACAACAAAAAAGTGGTGAATAAGTCATTTGCCGAGGGAGATCTTGTATGGAAATTGATTTTGCCGATCGGGTCCAGAGATAATAAGTTTGCAAAATGGTCGCCTAATTGGGAAGGGCCCTATCGGATTAATCGCTGTGTGCCTGGTAATGCCTATGTATTAGAGGATCTTGACGGGACAGAGTTTGCTAAAGCGCTTAACGGAAAATATCTCAAGAAATACTATCCTAGCGTTTGGATCAATTCTTAAATCGGTTAAGTGCAGCCGATGTCTAAAATAGTTCGGAAAGCCGATGTTTTTGCATCGCCTAAAGACAGCCGATATCAATTGATATCGCCTTTAGATCAAGCAAACAGAAATATTATCAAGGGTGAAGGAGGCAGGCAACAGAGCCGATCAGGATATATTACAGCACAACCAACATGTTTCAGGAGGCCATCAGTCATTAATTTACATGAATTTTTGGATTGTTTCGATTGCATGCAGGCGGATTTGGTCAATTTCATTGATGGCACAGATGTCGTCTTCATCGGAGCCCGGGATGGTCTTCAAATTCTTGCACCGATGAACGACTTGACGCACCGTCGCTGCGACCTTAGCCTCTATATCTTAGATGGCTTGCGGTAGGCCGATAAGCTGGGATTCTGTTGCTTGAAGATCGTTGCGAACTTTTTCAAGTTTTGCCAGCAAATCGGCCTCCTTCTTCTTCAGTTGATCTAGCTTGGATTGGAGCTCTTGGGGGGCAGCTGCCATGTCATCAAGTTTTTTCTTCTCTATTTGGGCTGATAACCGATCGGCTTGGATATCTTGGGTAATTTTCTGTTGGTCAGCTCGATCGGCTATGCGCTGTCTAAACTTGATGAGTTTAAATCTGTGAGACTCCAGGTATGCTGCAGGAGTTAGTGCGCTGACGAGTTCTTCGGGCAGATGGTGTTCAATTTCTGCAAGTCTTGCCTGAATCGGCCCACAGTCTTCCACTAGCGCATCAATTGGGTTTTCCAGCCAACTGATGATGCTCATTAAGTAATCACGCACATCAGCTGGGAAGGACGGTTTGGTTGCTGCGCTGGTGGCTGTTTCGTCTTCTGCTTCCAAGTATTTGCCGATGTCAAAGGAAAACAAATCAGCTAAGGACTGCAAAGTTGACATCGGTAAAAGGATCAGTAGAGGGTTAAAAATGAAGTATGGGCGTAAAGAGATTACCTGAGGAAGGACATCGGCAGCTCGGGTGGCATCAGCTTCAGGGAGATGAATAGGTTGTTCTTCGGAGGGGCCGATGTCAGCCGATGGAATAGGGACAGTCTCATCGATGGTTGGACTTGGTGTTGAGAGTGGGGCAGCTGGAGAAGCCATCGGCTCAGTGCTTGGAGGGATGTCAGAGGAATGTTGAGGTTCTGGAGCCGATGACTCGAGCTGAAAAGGAAACTAGTAAGATGAATGAGAAAGCGGGTACTAATGTCAAGACTTGGCGCATACCTGAGGGGATGAGGGAGCCGATGTTGTCTGGGGAGAAGATGGCGTTGTGGCAACAACATCGGCACCGGTTTTCTGCTTCTTCAGGGAGGGGCGATGCGCTAACTTCTTGCGTTTTTGTCCTATCAGCCGAGGCGCCTTGAGGAGGGCCGATGGAGATGGAGCATCGCGCCCTAAGTTTGGAGTGGCCGATGGGGGTTGATACAGGATCGACCAACCGCTGTTGCTTGTTGTTGGGGGCTCGACGCTGGCAGCCTGCAAATTAAGAGTGAGAGATGATTGGAGATGTTGATTAAGGCTTGCGGGTGTTACCTCTTCATCGGATTCGATGTACTCGGCGTCGAGGCGGGAACAGTAGCAGGTGGCCGCTAAGCTGAATATATGTTTCTTCCATTCCGACCACCATCGGACAAAAAGCTTGGTGTTGGCAGTACAGACATACACCTCGGTGGCGGCGCCTAGAAGAAGAGGTTCTGTTAAAGTCCGCATCCGATCATACTCTAGGGCGTTGTTGACGTTGCCCCGGGCCTGAAGTTTGTCGATGAAGAATAGGCCGATCGGAAGCTGACCAAGGCCAAGCTGGCGGGAGCCGACCGATGGATGGTAAAACTCATATGATGGTTGCGATCGGCCCAGAGAAAAGCCAGTTGGCAGCAGACGAGGGGTGATGGCCGATAAGAATATGGCCTTGGACTCATCATTATCCAAAGCGTTAAGTGGGTCGAAGTTAGAAGGCATCTCGAATGATGATGCGTCATTATATGCAAACCAGAGAGTGGCCTCCCTGGTGAAACCATAATAAAACCCCTTGAACCACTGACTAAGTCCAGCGGGGGTTATCTTGCCGCCAGAAAGAGCCGATGCAGCTTTGCCCATGGAAACGCATCGGCGGTAAATGGGATCTTGGTCTTCTGTGTAATCGGCTGGGAAGGATTGGTTGAGAAGAGAAGTCCCAGAGAAGGCCTTGGAGGTGTATACATTGAGCCAGAGTTGCACAAACCACCAAGGACCCTCGATATGGCCGACGGGCTGGCCGGCCGATAGCTTGGTCGCCACTTGGTGAAGCAGCTGATAGGTAGCACCAAGGAGGAATTGCCCCAAGGGGATCTGTTTCCGATCAACCAGGCACTCTGCCAAACATTGCATGTTGATCGTTGGGCCGAGGGTTGCGCCACCAAAAACAAACCGTTCCAGCCATAAGTTCAAAAAAGCAACATGCTCCCGGTCATCGACTGATCCAGTTCCCTTATTATGGATGGATATGTACCTGGACCAGCTGCCGATGTTCTTTGCTTGGAGCCAATGAGCAGGTTTGAATCGGAGCTTGAAGGGGTCGATGTAGCTCGTCGTGTCAAGGCAGGTGAGCATGGTCACATCCAGCAAGGTGGGAGTCATCGGCCCGTGCCCGAACATGAAGGCATTGAGGGCATCGGACCAGAAGTATGAGGCCGATGCGAGCAAAGGTTCGTTCCTTTCCATATCGGCCAGAGAGAGATTGATGCAGTGGCCGATATGTGATTCTTACCAGAGGGTTCTCTTCGCAGCTGATACTCTAATGAACCAATCCCTCCACCCAGGCAGCTTGCTCGGCCATGACCTGAAGCTATTGGTCCAGTCACTGACTAGCATGGCCGAGTTCTTGAAAGGAATACGCTGGGTCTCGACGCTTATAAAATCTGTGGGATCTTCGCTACCCATGGGGCCATGGTAGAAAAAGTTTGGGTAATCGGCGGCCGGGATCAAGATCTGGTCTCTAAGATGCTACAGTAAACAAGAACACGATGAAGAACAGATAAAGAACATGGTGGATTGGGTGCATCTAGGTTACAAAATCGGGGGAAATAATCGGGCAGAAAGATTACCTCAGGGACTGCGGATGCTGATGCCATCGCGAGAGAGGAAGAAGATGCGGGAATCAACAGCCGAAGAAAAGGGTTGCGACGGTTCGTCTGAGTTCGCTGGAGCTTGTCGAAGTTTTGGGAGATGAAGCGGTGGTGCTCTGGTGATGTGAAAGCGTAAAAAAGGGCTAGGGAGACGAAGCGTTTTATAGAGATATGATGACCGGGCGGGAATCAAGGCTGTTGGCACTGTTTCAAACAATTATGGCAAGTGGGCTACCTTGGGCCGCCTCGGTATGGAAGAAATCTGGAGGCCCAAAATGAAAGAATTTTGAAGTCCTATAGGAGAACTCCGAAATTGGGGGGCATGTGTTAACGCCAAAATTTGGTAAGGCCCTGTATCAGATTCGGTCAAAAGGGAAATTGCAGTCAACTGGCGGAAATTGATCCAGAAGAGACCGATTCCGGGAGGGAGCCGTGAAGACTGCTGTTTGGCAGTTATTTACTGTATCTATTAATTAGGCAAGTGTTTATCTTTAGGAAACCTGACCTCGTGTCCGGTCAGGCCTTGTTAGCGTTTTCTGTTATAATTAGGAAATCATGTACCATGTCCAGTAAGGACTCGTGTAACTTGGGGTATAAATACGTGCACCCAGGGACCTTGTAAATTATCATTCGATCAATACAAATTCAGCGCATCGCCACCCTTCCGACGGGATCTTGCTTCTCGAGCCGGGCTGCATCGGTTAGGTCCGACCTCCTGCGAGAGGGTAAGTCTTGTCGCCCCGGCTACCTATCAGCTAGAACTTCCTCGGTTAGGTCCGATATTCTAGTCGGTTTATGGTAGTCGGCTTACCACGATATATTTACTTTATCTATGGCTGCATCAGTTCAGTTTGATCTCATAGATTAATTAGGTATATCACATCACGCGTGCGTAGATCGTATCGGCTTACTAGGAGCGGTTTATCATCAGTTTGTGCTGCATCGGTTAGGTCCAACCTACTAAACTGCTAGCGATAAATCGTTCCTGCTAGGTTGATACGTTATGCGCAAGTGTCTTACCGGGGTGTATAGCTGGTAAGTTATCATGCTTTAACATCACGATCGCGTTAGATCTATCGGCCTATTGAGGTACTGTTATCATTATCGGTCTGTGCTGCAATGGTTGGGTCCGATCTACTAGACTGACAATAATAACTTTACTCTTAATAAGCCAATGGGTTTTATGCGATGTTGTTATCGGAGTGCTTAGCCGATAAGTTATTTTTTAAATACAGCCGATTATACTGCTTGCCTTGTTATACATTCTTGCCTGCATTACTGTTACGATCGGCTAAGGGCTAGCCGATTGGTTTACTCTGCCGATCCGAGCGCGAGCACAAGCAGGTTCCCGGGCACGGCCTCAGTCAAGTTCCCGGGCACGACCTCAGTCAAGTTCCCGGGCATGACCTCAGGTAAGGACCCGGGCACGAGCATAGGTAAGAACCCGGGCACGGATACGGAAAGCAGATGAAGATCCCGAGCACAGGTGCGAGCAAGGGCCCGGGCACGGATACGGGCAGTATCTCCACGACGATATTAGTAATTTTTAATCATAATCCGCTGGTGGTTATTTAATCTATTTATTCATGCATCCTGCTTACTTATTTTATCAAGTTTACAACCGATTTTGGAGTATCTCTTCAATGATCGGCTAGTTTAATATTCGTTTGTTATTATGCTATTACTCATGCCATCATCGGCTTACCGTCGATATATATGTGCTACAGTGCAAATCGGCCATTAGCCGATGAGATGAGTCCAAGCCGGCTTCCCGCCGATTGGCTCATGAATTTGACATCTTTTCTCCTTGTCAATTGCAGGGTCAAATTGACTGGCACGCCTACGAACCTCAAGATTTTAGGACCTGCACTGGAGTGAAGCAAATCTCCCAGGCCTTCGCGTGTCTCCCAGACGCCGGACAGCCCCCGGCGGGTTTTCGGCGTCAACACCTTCCAAGCGAAGCTTACAAGAGTTAGGCTAGGGAGGCTTCTCTCCAGTTGGTCTCAAGTCTAGAGTTGGACTCTTCTTTTTCTTTTTCCATGTAACCTTGGCTCTTCCCTTATAATCTTTGGGGGAATACCAATGTAGCTACGCTGTGAGAGTTAGAGAATTAGGTATGCTAAGTCCCATCTTGTGTTGACCGATAGGCCCGGCCACATGTCCTCCTGGGGCTCCCCTTAGAGTAGGTGAGGAGGGGAGCAATAGCTGTTCGCCACGTGTCCGGGCGAGGCTGTCGAAGGCTTGCAAGGGAAGACTGAGCTTGTCCTGCTGGACATGGGACCCACCCGCTTGCCTCAAGTCGAAGCGGCGCAGCAGTCCACCACGCCACCTGCCATCCCATGCCCCTTGTTAGAAAAAGGGCAATGATGACCTGCAGTGAGGGGTGTAGAGCTATTTTGTCCCCACTTCGCACGTCGGGTAGATATACGTCTCATCGCCCTTAATGCGTGAGGCACGGGGAGAGTGAAGCGAGGAGACGGACCCCATCGCGTCATCATTAATGCCCTTGTCTCCGCGCGCTGCTCATGCCACTCGAAAAGAGCCTAGCTCGGGGCCAGGGTGAGGTGGCACTGCAAGCGATCCTCCCCAAGTACGATGCCAAGGGCATCCTGGAGCATGTGTCCGGGATGGCTCCCAGGCCGGTACGAATTCCATGGGACAATGGCAATGGGGTTCACCGTGACAGAGGAGCTGCTCAGGCCCTGCGCACCTGCACTGCAGGAGGCATTGTCGACCATCGAGATTCGAGGAGGACAGGAAAACGCCCTCAGAGCCCAAGCCCCCTGAAGTCACAGAAATCGCAGCTGCCCCCATCACCGCCCTGGGTCGCTGCGTCACAACGTATGGCACATGACGCCCAGGCCAGTTGTAACTCCCAAAAATTCATGGCCGGAATTCTGAACATTTCTGTATATTAAATCCTAGTCTAGGAAAGGCAGGGTACACAATACCAAGTTGCCATATAAAGTGCGTCTTCCAAACAGGATAAAATTGTCTTACATAAATGCAGCGGGAAACGATAAAGAAATCTTATAAACATCTAGCCACACGGAGGTTTCCATTCCATAGGCAGCTCGACAGCGGATCCAGCCTAGTCGTCTTGACGATCCTAGTCGGAAAGGTACTCCATCTTTGAGAGGGGGAAAGAGAGTGTCGATGTTTTACACCGGCAATAAATATATGGGGCTACTCGGCGGATGGAAACTCGGTGGATTGCAAAGGAACACAAGGAAATTTTATACTGGTTCAGGCCCTCGATGTGAGGTAATACCCTACGTCCAGTTTGTATGTATTCCTTTGAGGATATACGGTGGTAGTTCTGATGAACTGTATGGCCGTGTGCTTCTATGAGCTCTTCTGCCCTCATGGGGCGCCCTGCCTCCCCTTATATACTGGGGGACAAGGTTACAAGGTAGGAGTCCCCATCGGATTACGACTAGGAGATCTCCCCTTAGAGATATAACGTACCCGACTAGGACTGTATATTCCTTTCTATACAAGGCGAAGTCTGCCGAATCTAGCTATATCTCTAATTACAAGGCTAGGCCCATCCTCTATCCGAGTGGCCCATATGCTTGTCATGAGGTACCCGGGGCCCATGGCACCCACAGTAGCCCCCGAGACCTTCATAGTTGAGTCACAGCTGATGCCGAGTGCTCATCCTCCACGGTGAAGTCTTCCCGAGTGCATTGCTCCCGAGTACTCTTTGTCTGAGTGCTGCTTCTCCCGAGTCCTGCTTCATGTCAGCTGGCAGCGAGGCTATGAAGGTCTCGATGTAGATGTTGGAATAGTGTGCGCCGAATAGGCGCACCTATTAGGTGTAGCCCCCGACTTTGTGCTTAATTGTGAAAACAATTAAACATGAAGTCAAAGATCTTTAACCTTGTAGTCTTTCCCGAGTAGATTACTACTGGTACATGAGACTCTTCGGTATCATGTCAATCGGAATATGATTTATAGTCTTGCCAAGTAGGGAACTACTCGTATATAGGACTCCTCGACTTCATGTCAGTCGGAATGTGCGTTTATAGTCTTGCCGAGTAGGATGCTACTCGTATATGGGACTCTTCAGCGTCATGTCAGCTGGAAAGGGGGGTGTTTATAGTCTTTCCTGAGTAGTATACTACTCGAAAATTAGACTCGTCGGCATCATGTCAGCCGGAAAAGGTGTTTATAGTCTTTCCCGAGTGGCGTCCCATTCGGAAGTTAGACTCTTCCGCATCATGTCAGCGGGAATGAGAATTTTATAGTCTCTCCCGAGTAGTGCACTACTCGAAAGTTAGACTCTTCAGCGTCATGTCGGCTGGAGTAACGTTGCTCATGGCAACTGGTGGCCGCGCATATAGGCCGAGTACCACTGTATGAAAAATAAATCCATTACGTGGTTAGGTGTACTCGAGAGAGATACCTGTATCTCCAATTTCAATGAAGACCAGCTTGTGATCCTTGTAAGGATGTATCCTCGAGACCTGGCGGATAAGACAGATACCCAAACATATATGTTTAGCAATAAGGCTCTCATGAAGCATATCTGTTTACCTCATCGGCTCCTGTTGGTAGCACCAGCGCTATAATTTCAACTCAGCCTGCGGGCGGCCCATATGGAGCATGCTACCGTAGGAACTCATATCTTGGTGGCTGCTACCAAATAAGCCAGCCTGAGCCGACCTATCCAGTATAGCTCTAGGGAAGTATCATCCATCGCATGTCAGGATGAGTTTTTTGTTGTTGGTAACCGCAATCAGCCAGAGAAATCCTTATTCGCAAGCCTTTCCGACTTACGTTCTGGATGCAAACTGGTTGCCACATGTACCCGAGTAGGTATGTTGCAGGATCTGCTTGCCCTGCTCAGGTGTGACGCAGTGCATGAGAACTCCGGATGCGCTTTGACGATGTAAGTCTTCTCTGACTTGGGAAAAGCCGAACAAGGTACCCGAACCTTGCATTAGCAGAGGGTTCGGCTGGTGACCCTCATGGGGCGTACCCTATCCAACAGAGTTATAGCCAAGCTAGGCACCCGAATCTTGCATTAGCATAGGATTCGGCTGGCGACCCTCATGGGGCGTACCCAACCTGACAGAGTTGCGGCCAAATAAGGTACCCGAACCTAGCATTAGCGTAGGATTCGGCTGGCGACCCTCATGGGGCGTACCCTACTTAGCCGAGTGGTACACAGCCCCGACTGGCGCCGGGGGCCGATTGTTAGCTCCCATGGAGCGTAGTCGGGGAAGATGACGTCCCGACTGGCGCAAGTACTCGGTAAGTAGCCCTCATGGAGCATCCCGAGTGTATTTCGGCAGACTTGTCCAGCCCCCGAGCGTAGGAGATAGGCTCGAAGCCCTGAGTTCCTGTCACGCATATCCGGAGCTGGGCCTGCAATATAAAAATATCGGATGAGTAGCATCTGATGATGAAAATAATCACCCGAATAAAATGTATTTTACAATGTATGTAAATACGTGTTCTTCCTCTTTTTGATATTAATTTCCTCGAGTAGTTGACCCCTTACGTTTAAGCACTCTGCCCGACTAGTCATAGCCCCCTAGCGTTGGGAGTCGGCTCATGGCTCTTTCCCAGGCACGCGTTTTGGGTGACTTGAGTTCGTCTTACATGGAGCAGAGTTTCACGGATCGAGATTTATGCTACTCGAGTACTTTTGTAATCATTTAAGAGCAAAAACGGAAAAAAGTAAATGCGCAGCTTATACACCTATTAGGTGTAAGCGGCTGTGGCACTAGCAAGGCCGAGTGAGGGGATGTTTATCAGAAAGCGACTTAGCTGTTCGGTATTTGGGAGTGGGGATGCCATCCTCGTGTTTGAGCTTGTGAGCCCCCGAGCATGTCACTTGTTGTTCTGATAATCCTCAGTTGTTGAAGGTCGAAGGCGGTCGTGACCGACTGCCACAATGGAGCCGTCTGACTTGCGTTTGCGATTCCCAGCTTTAGTTGGGACCGCGTCGTCGGTGTCGTCCCGCTTCTTCTGTTAGGGTGACTTGTTGCATCGAGGGCCTCGGCAACAGCGTGGGCCGAGTCGGCGTACTTGTTTGCCATGTCGAATAGGGCCTTGACAGAGTTGGGAGGCTTCCGCGTGAATTTGTCGATGAACGAGGTGTCTCTGACTCCTTTTCGAAAGGCGGCGATGACGACCTCGTCCTTGATCTTCGGGATTGAGTTCCTCTTCTCAGAAAACCTCTTGATGAAGTCACGAAGAGACTCGTTCTTCCTTTGGCGCAACTGATATAGGTCGTACTCAGAAGATGGCCTCTCGTATGTTCCCTGGAAATTGGTGATGAAACGTTCCCGGAGTTCTCCCCAAGAGCCGATTGATTGCTTGGGAAGTCCTGTTAGCCATGTCCTCGCTGAGTCGGCTAGAGCAACTAGGAGGTAGTTAGCCATGACTTTGTGGTCACCTCCAGCAGCTTGGATTGCCAGAGTGTATGTTGTAAGCCAGGACTCGGGATCGGTCTTGCCGTCGTATTTTTCGATGCTTGTAGGCTTGAAACCCGACGGCCAGTCGACCTGTTGTAGCTCCTGGGTGAAGGCCGGTATGCCTTCGTCTTCATGAGGACTCCGACCCCGACTACGGCGGCGAAACCGCTCGTGGTGGAGGCCGAAATGCTCGTTCTCGTCTTCCAGTTGGCGTTGCTCGTCTTCTTCTCGTTCGCGGCGCCGAGCATTGGTGTCCTGCCGAAGATCACGCCATAGTTGGCCTCGGAGATCCCGGTTGTCCCGACGGTCACTTCGACGTTGCCGGTTGTTGTTTGGGTTGCCGAATGACGTTTGGCGTGACTCCGTGTGTAGCTGACTAGAGCCGGCCACTCGGCGTCGCTTTGAGGTAGACGAGACTGCCATTGGGGATGCCGACCGGTTGGTCGGTATGAGGGTATCTCCCGACTGTTGGTGCTGCTGACATGCAGCAGCGGTAAGCATGGCTTTTATCCTTGCGATCGTCGGGGTGGCCTGATGATCAGGCCCAAGCTGGACTGTGTCTAGTAGGGTTGCAGTGGCCACGATGTTCTGTTGGGGAGTAACGAAGACATCGTGGTCGCCGACTCGGGTTTGGAGGATTTGCTGCTGAGCGGTTTGCTCAGCCTTGCGTAGATCGTCGTTGCGGGCGTGCAGGCGTCTTGCTTCTTCCTCCTGTTGTTCTTGCAGTCGGCAGGCCTCCTCCTCTTGTGGCTCGTGTCGTCGGCATGATTCCTGAATAGGAGTAGAGCCTCTGGATGCCATGAAAATTTCTCGCGGCGGAGTGAAGCTTGCCGAGCTGGTATCCGACTTGGAGTCGGAATCCGACTGGAGTCGTAGTCCGACTGAGAGTCGTAGTCGGAATAGTTGATGGGGGTGATTACAACTCCGACCTCCCTAGATCCGATCTCGAGCGGCTCGGAGCCATATCCGAGTCGAACTCCAGGGGATCGGGTTTGCCGCGTCGGATGTAGATTGTAGATATCCGCGGCGTCGCTGAGTCCGAACGGGAAGTTGACGATCTCTTCCCTTCTCGGCCCGATCTCGGCCGGCTCAGAACCGAGTCCGAGTCGAACACTGAAAGGAAGAGTTGTCCCTGGACTCGGGCGTATTGGAGATCGCCGCAGCATGTCGTCGAAGATTGCCGCAGCGTCGTGTGGGCCGACTGGCGCGGAGTCGGCTGGTTCCTCGGCCGGTTGGATCGGGTCCGTGTTGGCCAGGGTGAGATTGCCGATCTGGTTGGCGACGAAGTCGAGGCTTCTGAATGCGATTGTATCTCCGGGGGAGAGTTTGCCGCCGTCGACTTCGGTTGCTGGATCCATCGAGCTTGTAGATGTAGATCGCGCCGAGGCCCCTACCTGGCGCGCCAACTGTCGATGTTTTACACCGGCAATAAATATATGGGGCTACTCGGCGGATGGAAACTCGGTGGATTGCAAAGGAACACAAGGAAATTTTATACTGGTTCAGGCCCTCGATGTGAGGTAATACCCTACGTCCAGTTTGTATGTATTCCTTTGAGGATATACGGTGGTAGTTCTGATGAACTGTATGGCCGTGTGCTTCTATGAGCTCTTCTGCCCTCATGGGGCGCCCTGCCTCCCCTTATATACTGGGGGACAAGGTTACAAGGTAGGAGTCCCCATCGGATTACGACTAGGAGATCTCCCCTTAGAGATATAACGTACCCGACTAGGACTGTATATTCCTTTCTATACAAGGCGAAGTCTGCCGAATGTAGCTATATCTCTAATTACAAGGCTAGGCCCATCCTCTATCCGAGTGGCCCATATGCTTGTCATGAGGTACCCGGGGCCCATGGCACCCACAGAGAGCAAGGCTGAGTACCACCCATGGTACTCAACAAGTCACACCTGCAATTATGCACAATGCATGGGAGACAAAGGTAGGCCCTGGGTTCATTTGCGTAAAAGCAGTTGCAAACAATAGTAGTTCGCAAAACGGGTAAAACGTTATTTAATTAAGCAATATTAATTCATCACCGATCAACGCTACACCACGTTGACCAGGCCCAATCATCCATCCTATCCCTACAGCATATTTTAAGTCAATTTATTAGGATGAGAGTAATCATGGTGAGTCTTGACCAAACGCCCATAACCGCGGGCATGGCTATTCGAATAGATTTTAACTCTGGCCAGAGGTGTACAAGTGTACCCACAAGATACAACTCCACACACGTTCCCGTGTGCCGGCGTGTCACCACGACACCCCGCGAGAGGCTGTGATAGGACCTTTCACGCAACTCCTCCCTAACCATCCACACCACGCTGAGGTTGCACCTGCCGATAGGGCACATCATATCAGCCAGGCTACCCCCCTTGCACCACGACGGATCCGAAAGCCGATCAACCCGACCCCGAGCCGACCCAACTCCATCATGCCCATCCTCACCAACAATGCCTAGGAGAGGGAGAAGCTATGCTACAAGCCCAGCCGTTGCCCACGCTAGCTTGTGGTATGTACGTAAAACTGCTCAAAGGGTTCCCGTGAACCGGTTCTTAATTGCCATGGGTGCCACCAGCAAAACCATGCACCATTAAGGTCATATTTTAGTTTTATAAGGGTCCATGTCCAAAGTTCCATTATCTGACATAAGGTCGAATAATAAAGGTAATAATGAGTATTTATTCCCAAGGTGAGCTAGCTGAGTCTAAGCATGCCTAAGCATCCTAGAAACATTTTATAGTCATGTTGTTACCTAGGCTACAAAGATATAAAGGGTGGTCAAGTTATAGTCATCAAATTATATATATATAGGTTAAACCTTCCCACATGAAATAATGAAAACATGCACAGTTATTTATTCAAAGCAAATAATTTGCATAAAGTAGGTACAATATGTTCAACAAAACGATGTAACTTGCCTTGCTCCGGCTTTGCAAACTTTGCAACTACCTCGTAGTACACGGGAGGGTCAGAAACGTTGGTTTCTATAGCAATCAAAGCACAAACAATTAAAAACAGTACATGAGAACACTAAAACATGAGCTAAAACTATTTTTAATGGATTCTTAACATTTTTTTGGATTTAAAGAAATTTGAATGGAATTAATCAGAGCTCGTATGAATTAGTTGTGAATTTTTAAAGGTTCTATGTGTTTTTACTATACAAAAATAATTCGTAAACAATTTATTGCGCATTTAAAAGGAATTATAGTGTCAGCGGACTAGGAGACCGGCACCAATAGGCGGGCCCCGCCAGTCAGTGGCGCACGGGTTGGTGCCGCACGGTGGACGTGGTCCACCGCGACCCGACGAAATCAGGCCATGTGGCTGCTGTGTTGGCAGCCATGGCGAACCGAAAAGCCAACGCGGCGCCAACGGGGCACCGACGTGGTGGGGCATGGGCGCCCGCGATGGCCGCCACGCAGCCGGCCCCAATCTACCCTGAGGTAGATCGGACGGCCAGGAACAAAAGGGGGTAGTGCCCCACCGGAGCGGCCGAGCCTCGGCGAGGCACGTGGCCTGATGGTCACCGGCGGCGACCATCCGGCGTAGCGGCGAGCGGCGGAGGGGGAGGGGGAATCAGTCAAGGCCTCACCGAAGGTTGGCGACGATCGGAGGACGACGAACGGCGGCGAAGAAGAGGAGTTAGCGGTGGGGAAGCTTCGGGATGGCAACACCGACGGGGTTCTGGCGGCGCAAAGTGGCGATGGAGGCACGGACGAAGTGCGGGAGGTTCTGGCAACGGTGTAGAACGGGTTAGGGGGAGAATTGCCCGAGCGTACCGATGGAATTCCATGGCCAAAGGCCAACGTAAACACTCACCGAGGGGGATGACGAGGAGACCGGGCCTCCGGCAACGATGGAGCTCATGGGGGTGGTGGCCTAGGTGCTCCGGAGTACGGCAAAGCCGGTGGTGGTGAAAGGCAAGCGTGGCGGCAGCTACAATGGCGGCAATGCTTGGCTAGAGGCGGCAAAACGCGGCGGCGGCTCTGGATCACGGAGCGGAGGGGGTTTGAGGGCGCTGGGGGCTCAGGAGGTTGAGGTAAAAGAGAGAGGGAGTGACGGTGAGGGTTTAAATAGCTCGGGGTGCTCGAGATCGTGGCCGAGGTGGCCGAATTTTGCGAAAAGAGGGAAGCGGCGGCCGTGGGAGAGGTGGCGAAATTCTCTCGCGAGAGTGGGTGAGAGGGACGGGGAACATGGGGGAATAGCTCAGCAACTAAGTTCGCATCATTTGAATCGGGAGCGAGGGTGCGCGGGTTTGGCCCGGGGCGGAAATCGGGCACACGGGCGGCTTGATCCCCTCCGGCCAAATTGGCCGGAGGTTGGGATGAAGCTGACATGTGGGTCCCCAGTCCCACATGTTAGCGGGAGGGGTGAGGGAAGAGACATGGGGGAGCATGGGGGAGCGCTGGCGAGCGGGCTTCAGTTGGCAGCGAGAGAGAGGGAGGGAGGGTGCGCGTGGAGCCAGGCCACGGGAGCAGGCAGGAACAGGGACGGACCACGGCCCAAGAGGAAAAGAAAACGTGAAAAAGAGGAAAAATGGAAGGGAAAAAGGAAAAAGGATTTCCATGAGCTATTTAATTCTGGTAACACATTTTGTATTAAAAATACTTCTAGTGCTTTAAAAATTTCAATAAAAATCCTGTTAGTGTATTTTGGCAAGAGGAATATAAGAAAAATTCTCCAAGCCATGGTAGATTGTTATTTTGTATTTTCACCATGATTAATTTCCTTTGCCTTATTTAAATAATTTCTTTGAGTATTTTCTGGAGTATATTTTGTGTGGCTCTATTAAGGGGAAAAAATCTCAGGGTGTGACAAACCTACCCCCCTTAAACAGAATCTTGTCCTCAAGATTCAGAAGAGCTGGTGAAGAGGTGCGGATGGGTGGACTTCAATTCATCCTCTCGCTCCCAAGTAGCTTCTTCCTCTGAATGATGGCTCCACTGTACCTTGCAGAATCTGATCACTCTGCTCCTGGTGTTTCTTTCGCTGATCTCCAAGATTCAGATTGGCCTCTCCACGTAAGTGAGGTCCTCCTAGATTTTGATCTGCTTTGGATCGGCCTGTTTTGTTGGTACCCTCAAACATTTCTTTAGCTAGGACACGTGGAACACATCATGTATGCTTGCCATTGAAGCTAGAAGATCCAATTGATACGCGACTTCGCCTTTGTGAGCTAGGATCCGGTAGGGTCCTATGAAGCATGGTGCTAACTTTCCCTTCGTTTGAAACCTGTGTACACCTCGGAGTGGGGCGACGCGAAGGTACACGTAGTCTCCTTCTTCAAAGCTTAAGTCTTTGTGGCGGTTGTCGACATAGCTCTTATGTCTTGACTGAGCCATCTTCAATCTTTCCCAGATAATAGACACTTTCTCCTCAGCTTCTTTAAGTGAGTTTGTCCCAAATACCTGACGTTCACCGGTCTCCTCAGCTTCAAACGGTGCCATCTGCAAACTGGCTTGATAGCTGTTGTTGTACGAGAACTCCGTGTAGGGCAAATCTTTTCTCAGATCCCACCAAAATCTAGCGCATAGGCTCTTAGCATGTCTTCCAGTATTTAATTTACTCTCTCAGTCTGTCCATCTGTCTGCAGATGGCAAGCTATGCTAAAATTCAGATGGGTCCCCAGTTTTGCTTGTATCTTCTGTCAGAATTTGGAAGTGAACTGACTACCACGGTCGGATACAATCCTTTGGGCACCCCGTGTAAACACATCATGCGGGCCATGTAGAGTTCTGCCAATCTCTTGCCCGAGTAGGTCATGTGCATAGGAATGAAATGGGCAACCTTGGTGAGTCGGTCAACGATTACCCAGATCGAATCATACCCTGAGGATGTTCGGGGCTAACTGGTGATGAAGTCCATCCCGATCTCTTCCCATTTCCACTCTAGGACCCTGAGCGGTTGTAGAAGTCCTATGGGCCTCTGGTGTTCTGCTTTGACTCGCTGGCACACATCGTAGAGTGCCACGAATTCCATTATCTCTCTTCTCATGCTAGCCCAGCAAAACTTTGTCTTGAGATCTTGGTACATTTTAGTGCTTCTGGGATAAATGGAGTATTGTGTCTCATGAGCCTCCCGGAGTATCAGGTCCTTGAGTTTTTTGTTTTCTGGGACATATAACCGTTCTCCCATCTAGACTGTCCCATTTTCATCTTTTGTGAAACCCAGGGCCTTTCCAATTCTCATGTTCTTCTGGAGCTCTTTAATCTCAGGGTCGTTTATTTGTGCCTCACGACCCTGATCGAAGAGCGTAGGTTGGGCCTCTAGGACTGCCATGAATCCGAGGCCAATGATGCCCAGATTCAAGCGTTCGAAGTCTTGCTGAACTTCCTTGCACAGTGTCTCTGCTCGAGCAGTGTTGCAGTATCTCTTCCTGCTCAGAGCATCTGCTACCACGTTGGCTTTCCCCGGGTGGTAGTGTATTCCCACGTCATAGTCTTTAATCAACTCCAGCCACCTTCTTTGACGGAGGTTCAGGTTGGGCTGGGTAAATATGTACTTCAAGCTCTTGTGGTCCGTATAGATCTCATTACCGTTACCGATGAGGTAATGCCGCCAAATCTTCAAAGCATGAACCACTGTTGCCAGCTCCAGGTTGTACATCGGGTAGTTGCCCTCGTGGGGACGCAACTAACGGGACGCGTAGGCTACCACTCTGCTTTCTTGCATCAGCACAAATCCAAGCCCCTGGCAGGATGCGTAGCAATACACTTGGAAGTCCTTCTTAAGATTTGGCAGGATCAAGATTGGCGTAGACACTAGCCTCTTTTTGAGCTCCTCAAAGCTGTAGTTGCACTCGGCTGTCCAGATAAACTTCACATCTTTTTTCAGCAACTGCGTCATAGGTCTCGCAATCTTTGAGAAGTTTTCAATGAACCGGCGGTAATAACCCATGAGTCCACGGAAACTCCGCACTTGGGTCAGTGTCTTGGGCGGTTTCCAATTGGTAACTGATTTCACGTTTGTCGGGTCCACGGCAACTCCCTGAGCTGTGATGATGTGCCCGAGGAACTGCACTTTGTTAAGCCAAAAGTCACACTTGCTAAACTTGGCATACAGTTGGTGCTCTGTTAACTTCTCGATAACCATCTGGAGGTGCTATTCATGTTCTTTTGCTGACTTCGAGTAGATAAGGATGTCGTTGATGAAAACCACCACAAACTTATCAAGAAACTCTATGAACACCTTGTTCATCAGGTTCATAAAGAAAGCTGGTGGGTTCGTTAGTCCAAAGGACATAAAGGTGCACTCGTACAGCCCATACTGAGTGGTGAGGCCGTCTTCGGAATATCCTCTGCCGGATTTTCAGCCGGTAACACCCTGATTGCAGGTCTATCTTGGAGAAGATGGTGGATCCCTCCAACTGATTGAAAAGATCATCAATCCTTGGCAAGGGGTACTTTTTCTTGTTTGTTACGTCATTTAGTGCGTGATAGTCCACGCACATCTACTTTGTTTTGTCTTTCTTGTCCTTAAAGATGACCGACGCACCCTAAGGTGACATGCTTGGTCGGATTTAGCCCTTATGTAGCAGATCGTCAACTTGTTTCTTGACTTCCTCCATCTCGTTTTGTGCCATTTTGTAGGGCCTTTTATATATTGGGGCCGTTCCTGGTGCCAGATCGATCCTGAACTCGATCTCTCTTTTAGGTGGCATTCCTAGTAGATTTTTAGGAAAAACGTCTGGATATTCTCTTACTATCGGAATGTCTCCACCTTTCTGTCTGGTTTCTTTCCACTTTCGAGCTGTTCCTCGGCTGCAACCTGATTCAAACTTGCCTCCTGACTCCGCGGCACAAGTGACTTGAAGATAACCATATTTCCTTCCGGGCTGGTGTCACACCCTGAAAATTGCTTTAATTAAAAATTGTTTTCGGGTAAATGGAAATACAAGAATACAGTAGAAAATTTTTGTTTGAGAAAAGTGTTTGAATAAAATTTTGAAATTTCTAATATTAAAAAAATCCCAAGTTGAAAATTTTAAATAAATGCTTGGATGCTTTTATATTCCTGGGGTTTTGTTGGAATATTTTAAGCGTTTGAGTGTTTACAATAATAAATTTTTCGTGTTTCGTGGTGGTTTTTGCCTCTGGTAAATTCTCATGATTTAATAAAGTCTCTAAAATTTTCTCGGAATTTTTGGAGCTCTAGAATTAATTTTAGTGGGATAAAGATCATTTCAGTAATTAAATACATATAAAATAAAATCCCGGTCTTTTCCCCTGTTTGGGTCGTTCCTGGTTTGGTCATTTAAAGTCTCCCCGTTCGCCTCAAACTCCGCTCCCTTTCTTCTTTTAGAGTTGGGGGTCATTCTCGAAACCCTAAAACCTCCTCGATTATTCGATTCTCAAAATATTCCGATATTTCGAGCAATCGAATGTTTCCTAAACTGTTCCCCGTTCTCGACTCCCAAAATATTCCCCATATTTTAGAAGACCATTTATTCTGTTTCCCGAACTCCATGAAATATATTCCTCGAATATTCCGATTTCTAGACCTCTGCAAAATAAGTTCAATATTCTAATTCTGGGAATATTTCGCTGTTCTACTTCCCCAAATATTCCTCGGAAAAACACTCTCCGATTTCTGAATCTCAAATATTTCCGCAGCTCCTAATTTCCAAAATATTTATCCGATTCTCTGAAAAACCCTAAATTCCAATTTTTACAAAATTAGATTTTTTCTGAAAAACTCCCTCTATTTCTTTCTTCTTTTTTCTCTATTTTCTCTTTTCCCTCTCTTTCTTTTTCCCCTTCCTTTCTCTTTTTCCTCTCTTCTTCCTCCTCCTTCTTCCTCCTGCCTCCTCTTCTCTCTCCTTCCCTACGGCTGCATCCTGCCGCCAGGCTGTTTCCCACAGCCACACGCCACCGCTGGCCCTCGGCCCAGCGCCGCCATCCCGCGCCTGGCCTGCGCCTGGCTGGGTCTAGCCCGACCCGAGCGCCGCCCTCGCGCAGCTGCCGCCGCCGCCTGCTCGGGCCCACATCAGCCACAGTGCCACCGCCTACGCCCTATATATATCAAGCAGCCGTCGCCTGCCCCGCCGTGCCCCTAGACCCGCCGCCCCTTCTCTTGCTCGCGCCCTGCGCGCGCCGCCGCTCCTCCTCAGCCAACGCCGCCCTTCTCCTGCGCCGCCGCTGCAAGCCACCGCCGCTGTCCAGCGCTGCCGCCGTCGGGCAGCCGTCGCCGTCATCGCCTCTTCGCCACGGGTGAGCTCCAAGCCCTACCGGCATCCCTGTCTCTTCATCCTCGATTCATTGTGTCGGCGTCCTTTAGCCGGCGCCAGTCCCTGCTGTTTCCCCGGCGTCGCCCCGTTGTTCACGCGTCGTCGTCGATCGCGTCGTAGCGCCCCGGAGCCATCGATCTCCGCGCCCTGCTGCGCATCCAGTGCTGGTCGTCGGCGTCGTCTCCGCGAAATCCTGTCTGCAGCCGGTGAGTATCTCGGCCCCGTTGTCACTCTTGGTCAACTCCCTCCTTGTTAGACCCCTCGTATCTCGGTTGAGTGGAATATGTAAGGCTGTGAGTTAGACTCCTCGTATCTCGGTTGAGTGAAATGTGTAAGGCTGTGAGTGGCCTATATTTGTAACTCTCTGAAATCAATATATTTTTATGTTGTCATTCTATCACTATCATGGTATCAGAGCAGCAATTGGGCAGCTAACTGACACCGGATCCACTTCCTGGCGGTCCCGCGTCTCCGCTGCGGTCCCGCCTTCCCCGTCTTCTCCGCTGTCCTTGCCGTCTCCGCCGGGGCCGCCATCTCCACCGCAGCCACCGACCTCGCCTTGCCCGCCGGGACCGCCGTGGCCGTCGTCCCCGCTGCGGCCACTGACAACACGCTTCCGCAAAGTTTTTTTCTTGGCCACCATGTCGTCTGCCTCTCTCTCCAACCAAGGCGTTGATCGACTCGGTAGTGGAAGCCGTCGCCGATGCCGTTTGCGACGCCTTCCGTCCGCCCGAAGGCCTCATCATCGACCCTGCGACTGCCTCCGCTGTCACCGACGACGTAGCGGCCAAGGCTTCCAGCGCCGCTCGTGTCGCCCTTTCCTCCTTCCTCGCGCGTCCTCCTTCGACGACTGCGACACTTGACGGCACCCCCGACGCTGACGCCATTTCTCTGCCTGCGCCGGCCGCGACCTTCGCCCCTTCCTCGCCAGTGCCGGCTGCCCTCGCTGCCCTCTTCGCTTCCCTGCGCACTGCACCAGAAGCCCTGGCGCTGTTAACGCCAAAATTTGGCACGGTTCGCATTGGATTTGGTTAAGGAAAGAAGATATATCAGCTGTTGGAAGCTAATCAGAAGAAGCCAGATTCAGGAAGAAATCGTGAAGACCACGACATGGTGTCGATGTTTTACACCGGCAATAAATATATGGGGCTACTCGGCGGATGGAAACTCGGTGGATTGCAAAGGAACACAGGAAATTTTATACTGGTTTCAGGCTCAATGTGAGGTAATACCCTACGTCCAGTTTGTATGTATTCTTTGAGGATATACGGTGGTGATTCTGGTGAACAACTCAACCTGCCTCATGGGGCGCCCTGCCTCCCTTTATATACTGGGGGACAAGGTTACAAGGTAGAGTCCATCGGATTACGACTAGGAGATCTCCCCTTAGAGATATAACGCACCCGACTAGGATTGTATATTCTTTCTATACAAGCGAAGTCTGCCGAATTTAGCTATATCTCTAATTACAAGGCTAGGCCATCCTCTATCCGAGTGGCATATGCTTGTCATGAGGTACCCGGGGCCCATGGCACCACAGTAGCCCCGAGACTTCATAGTTGAGTCCAGCTGATGCAAGTGCTCATCTCCACGGTGAAGTCTTCCCGAGTGCATTGCTCCCCGAGTGCTCTTTGTCTGAGTGCTGCTTCTCCGAGTCTGCTTCATGTCAGCTGGCAGCGAGGCTATGAAGGGTCCATGTAGATGTTGGAATAGTGTGCGCCGATAGGCGCACCTATTAGGTGTAGCCCCGACTTTGTGCTTAATTGTGAAAACAATTAAACATGAAGTCAAAGATCTTTAACTTGTAGTCTTTCCGAGTAGATTACTACTGGTACATGAGACTCTTCGGTATCATGTCAACCGGAATATGATTATAGTCTTGCCGAGTAGGGAACTACTCGTATATAGGACTCTTCGACTTCATGTCAGTCGAATGTGTGTTTATAGTCCTTGCCGAGTAGGATGCTACTCGTATATGGACTCTTCCCGCGTCATGTCAGCTGGAAAAGGGGTGTTTATAGTCTTTCCGAGTAGTATACTACTCGAAAATTAGACTCGTCGCATCATGTCAGCCGGAAAAGGTGTTTATAGTCTTTCCGAGTGGCGTCCCATTCGGAAGTTAGACCTTCAGCTCGTCAGCTGGAAGATTGTTTATAGTCTTTCCCGAGTAGTGCACTATCGAAGGTTAGACTCATCGCGTCATGTAGCGGGAATGAGAATTTTATAGTCTTCTCCGAGTAGTGAACTACTCGAAAGTTAGACCATCCGTCATGTCAGCGGGAATAATGCTGCTCATGGCAACTGGTGGCCACGCATGTTAGGCGATACCACTGTATGAAATAAATCATTACGTGTTAGGTGTACTCGAGAGAGATACCTGCATCTCCAATTTTAATGAGAAACAGCTTGTGATCCTTGTAAGGATGTATCCTCGAGACCTGGTGGATAAGACAGATACCAAACATATATGTTTAGCAATAGGCTCTCATGAAGCATCTGTTTACCTCATCGTTCCTGTGGGTAGCACCAGCGCTATAATTTCACTCAGCCTGCGGGCGCCCACATGGAGCATGCTACTGTAGGAACTCATATCTTGGTGGCTGCTACAATAAGCCGGCCTGAGCCACCTATCCAGCATAGCTCTAGAGAAGTATCATCCATCGCATGTCAGGATGAGTTTTTTGGTGTTGATAACCGCAATCAGCCCAGAGAAAATCCTTATTCGCAAGCCTTTCCGACTTACGTTCTGGATGCAAACTGTTGCAACATGTACCGATGTAGGTATGTTGCAGGATCTGCTTGCCTCTCTCAGGTGTGACGCAGTGCATGAGAACTCCGGATGCGCTTTGACGATGTATAGTCTTCTCTGACTTGGGAAAAGCGAACAAGGTACCCGAACCTTGCATTAGCAGAGGGTTCGGCTGGTGACCCTCATGGGGCGTACCCTATCCAACAGAGTTATAGCCAAGCTAGGCACCCGAATCTTGCATTAGCATAGGATTCGGCTGGCGACCCTCATGGGGCATACCTCAACCTGACAGAGTTGCGGCCAAATAAGGGTACCCGAACCTAGCATTAGCGTAGGATTCGGCTGGCGACCCTCATGGGGCGTACCCTACTTAGCCGAGTGGTACACAGCCCCGACTTGGCGCCGGGGGCCGATTGTTAGCTCCCATGGAGCGTAGTCGGGGAAGATGACATCCCGACTGGCGCAAGTACTCGGTAAGAGCCCTCATGGAGCATCCCGAGTGTATTTCGGCAGACTTGTCCAGACCCGCGAGCGTAGGAGATAGGCTCGAAGCCTGAGTTCCTGTTCACGCATATCCGGAGCTGGCCTGAATATAAAGATATCGGATGAGTAGCATCTGATGATGGAAATAATCACCCGAATAAATGTTTACAATGTATGTAATATGTGTTCTTCCTCTTTTTGATATTAATTTCTCGAGTAGTTGACCCTTACGTTAAAGCACTCTGCCCGACTAGTCATAGCCCCCTAGCGTCGGGAGTGGCTCATGGCGCTCTTTCCCAGGCACGCGTTTGGGGTGACTTGAGTTCGTCTTACATGGAGCAGAGTTCACGGATCGAGATTTTATGCTACTCGAGTACTTTTGTAATCATTTAAGAGCAAAAACGGAAAAAAGTAAATGCGCAGCTTATACACCTATTAGGTGTAGGCGCGGGGGCGGCTGTGGCACTAGCAAGGCCGAGTGAGGAGATGTTTATCAGAAAGCGACTTAGCTGTTCGGTATTTGGGAGTGGGGATGCCATCCTCGTGTTTGAGCTTGTGAGCCCCCGAGCATGTCACTTGTTGTTCTGATAATCCTCAGTTGTTGAAGGTCGAAGGCGGTTGTGACCGACTGCCACAATGGAGCCGTCTGACTTGCGTTTGCGATTCCAGCTTTAGTCGGGACCGCGTTGTCGGTGTCGTCCCATTTCTTCTGTCAGCGGTGACTTGTCATCGAGGGTCTCGCAACAGCGTGGGCCGAGTCGGCGTACTTGTTTTGCCATGTCGAATAGGGCCTTGACAGAGTTGGGAGGCACATTCCGCGTGAATTTGTCGATGAACGAGGTGTCTTTGACTCCTTTTCGAAAGGCGGCGATGACGACCTCATCCTTGAAACGTTTGGATTGAGTTCTTCTTCTCAGAAAACCTCTTGATGAAGTCACGAAGAGACTCGTTCTTCCTTTGATGCAACTGATATAGAGTCATACTCGGAAGATGGCCTCTCGTATGTTCCCTGGAAGTTGGCGATGAAGCGTTTCCGGAGTTCTCCCCAGGAGTCGATTGATTGCTTGGGAAGTCCTACTAAGCCATGTCCCTCGCTGAAGTCGGCTAAAGCGACTGGGAGGTAGTTAGCCATGACTTTCTGATTTCCCCTCAGCTGCTCGAATCGCAGAGTGTAGACCGTGAGCCAGGACTCGGGATTAGTCTTGCCATCGTATTTGTTGATGCTGTAGGCTTGAAAGCTTGACGGCCAGTCGACTTGTTGTAGCTCCTGATGAAGGCGGTACCTGCCGTCGTCTTCATGAGGGACTCGACCTCGACTACGGCGGCGAAACGCTCGTAGTGGAGGCCGAATTGCTCGTTTCTCGTCTTCCAGTTGGCGTTGCTCGTCTTCTTCTCGTTTGCGGCGCCGAGCATTAATGTCTTGCTGAAGGTCGCGCGCAGTCGGTCTCGGAGGTCCTGGCTGTCCCGACGGTCGCTTCGACGTTGCCGGTGTTGTGGTTGCCGAGTGACGTCTGGCTTGATTCCGCGTGCTGCCGCTAGAGCCGGCGCTCGACGTCGCTTTGAGGTGGATGAGACTGCCGCTGGGGAAGTTGATTGACTGGTCAGTACGAGTGTGTTGCCCGACTGTTGGTGCTGCTGACATGCGGCAGCGGTAAGCATGGCTTTTATCCTTGCGATCGTCGGGGTGGCCTGGTGATCAGGCTCGACCTGGACCGTGTCAGTAGGAGTTACGGCTGCCACGACGTTCTGCTGTGGCGTGACGAAGACGTTGTGGTCGCCGACTTTTGTTTGGAGGGTTTGTTGCTGAGCGGTTCGCCCAGCCCTGCGCGTAGCCGTCGTTGTGGGCGTGCAGGCGTTCTTGTTTCTTCCTCCTGTTGTCTCGCAGACGGTCAGGCCTCTCCCTCTTGTTTTTCGTGTAGTCGGCGTGTATCCTGAGTAGGAGTAGAGCCTTTGGATGCCATGAAGATTTCTCGTGGCGGAGTGAAGCTTGCCGAGCTGGTATCCTCGATTGGAGTCGGAATCCGACTGGGAGTCGTAGTCCGACTGAGAGTCGTAGTCGGAATAGTTGATTGGGGGTATTGTAATCTCCGACACTCTTTCCTAGATCCGATCTCAAGTGGCCGGAGCCGTATCCGAGTCGAACTCCAGGGGATCGGGTTTGCCGCGTCGGATGTATTAGATTGTAGATATCGCGGCGTCGCCTTGAGTCCGAACGGGAGGTTGACGATCTCTTCCCTTCTCGGCCCGATCTCGGCTGGCTCAGAATCGAGTCCGAGTCGAACACTGGAAGGAAGAGTTGTCCCTGGACTCGGGCGTATTGGAGATCGCCGCAGCATGTCGTCGAAGATTGCCGCAGCGTCATGTGGGCCGACTGGCGCGGAGTCAGCTGGTTCCTCGGCCGGTTGGATCGGGTCCGTGTCGGCCGGGGTGAGATCGCCGATCTGGTCGGCGACGAAGTCAAGGCTTCTGAATGCGATTGTATCTCCGGGGGGGAGTTTGCCGCCGTCGACTTCGGTTGCTGGATCCATCGAGCTTGTAGATGTAGATCGCGCCGAAGCCCCTACCTGGCGCGCCAACTGTCGATGTTTTACACCGGCAATAAATATATGGGGCTACTCGGCGGATGGAAACTCGGTGGATTGCAAAGGAACACAAGGAAATTTTATACTGGTTCAGGCCCTCAATGTGAGGTAATACCCTACGTCCAGTTTGTATGTATTCCTTTGAGGATATACGGTGGTGATTCTGGTGAACCAACTCAACCTGCCCTCATGGGGCGCCCTGCCTCCCCTTATATACTGGGGGACAAGGTTACAAGGTAGGAGTCCCCATCGGATTACGACTAGGAGATCTCCCCTTAGAGATATAACGCACCCGACTAGGACTGTATATTCCTTTCTATACAAGGCGAAGTCTGCCGAATTTAGCTATATCTCTAATTACAAGGCTAGGCCCATCCTCTATCCGAGTGGCCCATATGCTTGTCATGAGGTACCCGGGGCCCATGGCACCCACACATGGCAGTCAATTACCTTATCTACTAATTAGGTAGTTTTGATGATTTTTAGGAAACCTGATCTCGTATTTGATCGGGGTTTGTTAGTTTTTCCTTTTATAATTAGGAAACTTCTGTTTCGTGTCCTATTAGGACTGTACCAACTCGGGGTATATATACGTATGCCCGGGTACCTTGTAAACTATCAATCGATCAATCAAATTCGGCGCATCGCCACCCCTTTACCAACGGGTTCTTTGCTTCTCGAGCGGGGCTGCATCGGTTAGGTCCGAACTCCTGCGAGAGGGTAAGTCTCGTTACCCCCGACTACAATCGGCTAGGACTTTCTCGGTTAGGTCCGATATTCTAGTCGGTCTATGGTAGTCGGCTTACCACGGTGTATCGGATCTGTCTACGGCTGCATCGGTTCGGTCCGACCTCTTAGGCTGGTCAGGTATATCACATCACGCGTGCATAATTTTTATCAGTTTATTGGGGGTAGTTTATCATCAGTTTGTGCTGCATCGGTTGGGTCCGACCTACTAAACTGCTAGCGATAAACTATTCCTGTTAGGCTGATATCCTTTGTGCAAGCGTCTTATCGGAATGTATAGCCGGTAAGTTATTTTCATCACAGTTGCATTAGGTCTATCGGCTCGTTGAGGTTCCTTTACTATTATCGATCTGTGCTGCATCAGTTAGGTTTGAACTACTAGATCGATAATAATGATTTATCCTTGTCGGGCTGATCGGTGTGTATGCGACGTTCTATCGGAGTGCTTAGCCGATAGGTTATCTTTTTATAAAGCCGACTGTATTATCCCTACTGTTTTGATCATCTATGTTATCATCGGTTTTCTAGCCGATGCACATACGTGTTTCCTTGGCAGTCGGCTGGCTTACTATCTTGCTTATCTATTTTATCATCGGCTCCTAGCCGATGCACATATTATACTGACATCTTGTCTATTTGCTCATAGCGCTATCGGTTCCTAGCCGATACACAGGTGCATCGGCATCGCTACAAGGAGCCTACATCAGCCCGTATCGGCCGATAGCCGATGTGCAGTTGCTGCTGACCCGGGCATGAGCACAAGCGAGGACCTGGGAGCGAGAACCCGAGCACGAGACCCGGGCGCGAGTACAGGCGGGGACCCGGGCACGAGCATAGCGGCGATCGGCTGGAAGGGATCCGTATCGGCTTGCTGGCCGATTGGATCAGTAATCAAATTTCTTCATCTCCTTGTCAATTGCGAGGTCAAATTGACTGGCACGCCCGCGAACCTCAAATATTTTAGGACCTGCACTGGAGCTAAGCAGATCTCCCAGGCCTTCGCGTGTCACCAGACGCCGAACCAGATCGTCAGCAAGCTTTTCGGCACACCCGGCGGTTTTCGGCGTCAACAGGCGCCCCTTCCAGCTACGCTGCACCCCTGGCCGGCGCGCCCCGCTGTGTTGCACCACCCCTCGACGCCGACGCACTGACCACCCTCCATTCTTAGGCAGTGAGCGTCCTGAACGTCAAGGCCGTCGTTCTAGTGACCCTCGACGTCGCAGCTGCCAACTACACTCGCTGGCGTGGCCTCTTCCTCGTGGCTCTCGGCAAATATGCCTTGACGGACCACGTTCTCTCCAACGACGTCCACCCCCCGATCGCACCGATTGGGCCCAGATGGACTGCGTCGTCCTCGGCTGGCTTTACGGCACCATCTCCAACGACCTCCTCCAAGAAGTACTAACGCCGTACGCCACGGCGCGCCACGTCTGGCGGTTACTCGAGCATCAATTCCTCGGCAACCGCGAACATCGCACCCTCAACCTCCAGGCGGAATTCTACTCCTTTTGCCAACGTCTCAACGTTCATTAACTCCCTGTTGTGACTGCGGGGGGGTGTTAGACTCCTCGTATCCTGGTTGAGTGGAATATATAAGGCTGTCACTTAGACTCCTCGTATCCCGGTTGAGTGGAATGTGTAAGGTTGTGAGTGGCCTATATTTGTAACTCTCTAAAATCAATACATTTTTATGTTGAGTCATTCTATCACTATCACTACTTTGCTCTGTGCCGTCATTAGCGTCGTCTCCACATCGCACTGCCCCGTCTTCAGTCGTCACCGCCGCCCTCGATCTCCCCAGCCGCATTACGCCTTGGATAGGGGAGCGAACTCCCGTTGCCCAAGTCACTGCGTGGTGGGACCGGTCGGCAGTTTTGCTCTGGTGACAGACAGGTGGGCCCTCCATCAGCTCCTCCTCTTTGTAAGACACGTGGGCTCCATCCGAGTGATCTTGAGAAATCCTGACCATGTAAAGACCCTAATTCCATCCTCGCCATTGGATCCACATAAAATCCCATCAGCTGTCGGATTGTCCTCGGTTCATCTGATCCATCGAATCCATTGTTAAACTCTAAGCTGATCTCCACCGTTGGATGGTTGGGATTGAGTTCCATCTGTTAGTTCCCCTTTAATGCCTTGGATCAGGGCATGCTAGCCCTAATGTGCCACGTTGGCATCCACTTCACTCCTTCGGCCCTTGTGTCATCTGCGTGGCAGGACACCTCGTCGGCCACCACAGCCAACCATCCCCTATCCCATAAACCAAGCCTATTGTGGGCCATGTCCACGACAGTGGACCCTACCCATCGACCCCTGAGAATACTTATTTTAATCTAGAAATCCAGAGAATATTTAAGGGAATATTCTTTTGCAATTCTTTTCGGAGTTATTCTGAATTCAATCTTCTAGAGGCCATATCTTTTCCGTTTGAACTCCGATTCAACCTGTTCTTCTTCCTAAATTTATCTAAAATTATAATCTACTTGTTTATGTAATTTTTATGTTATTGTTTTATTTTGTTGTTTCTTAGGGTTTTCCCCCATTTTACATGTAATCGCGTACAATCGCCGATTCGGAAGATCGTGGAGTCTGCGGAAGAGTTTGGAAGAGCAATCAAAGACATTTTGTTGTTGCAAGGCAAGTCACACGACAATCTCCTTGAGCATGTTGATCCCATTTGCGAAACCTATTTTATTTTAATGTTATCACATGCACTGTTTTTGAATGTCACTATTACTGGTTATTTATTTATTGTCCAATCATCTTTGATTATTATGATCATGTTGATATTGATTCCTTTACCTTGATACCTTGGGTGATTAATACTGACTAGCCGGATGTTTAATTATTTATCTGGCTAGATTATTTAGGATTTGCTTAGCCATACTTAGAAACTATGGCGTCATTTTATGTGAGAAAACTACGATTCACTTCTGATTAATTAATGCTTAATGGCTATTGTTTCACAACAATGAGTCGTGGTTGGTAATTAATTGTGCCAACTAAAATTTTATTAAATGGTGGGTTGTGAGCACATGGAATGATGAATGTTGCTAGTGATGCTCATGACAGTTAAGGACCCGTTTGCGGACTACTTGTTGCGAAGCAATATCCATGCTAACCACAAGCTAGAATGGGTAATGGTGAGAACCAAAGTGTGATTCGTTCAACCGGAGGCCCCACGGTGTGTTGTGGTTGTGTCAATAAGACCACCATGGTTGCATCAATAAGTCCATGTCTTGGGTGTTGGATCATCTCCCTGTTGGGGGCCTGATCAGCTCCTGCCGGAGACTAGTGGTCTAGCGGGTGGCACTCTTGTTGTGCGGTTTACATCGAGGGTCCTGTCACAATCTCTATTCAGGTACTTTCGAGTATCGCGACGCATGGTTGACATGATGTTGAGAGTCTTGTGGGTAAATTGGTACACCTTTAGTTAGAGTAAAACTATTTGAATAGCCGTGCCCGCGGTAATGGGTGGGCATAGCAATGTTTTATGTGATTAGTTCCACACTACTCATTAATGGTGATAAATGATAGAACCTGATAGCTCCTGTTTGGAGGGTTATGGTTTGGGCCTAAACTGCGTTGGAGCGCTGTTCAGTGGTTGATTTAATTTTGACTATTAATTAAACTAAACTGTTTTCAATGCTTTTAAATGCAAACATGTTTTAAATGCTATTTTACGCAAAAAAAAAGCCATACTATGCCTTTCCCTTGGTATCTTGTTGAATTACATTGCATTTCCTAGTGTGGCTTGTTGAGTATGGTGGGTGGTACTCGGTCTTGCTATATCACAATCATCAGAGTGAAGCTTTGCAAGGAGGTGAAGTTTGGTGTTTGGCTTATACCCCAGTTGAGCTGCCTGTGGCTTGGTGCTGAAGCTACGCTAGGTGTTTTGTTCCGCTGCTGATTTCTTCTATGTTAGGACTAAGTGCCTCTGTTGTAAGTATATATCGTTTATCGTTTTTGGTTATGCTTATCAATTTGTCGATTTATGTACCTCGGCTGATTCATGGATGAGGATTTAATGCACAAATTAGCTTTGGAAATTCTGGTAAATTTCTAGGCGTGACAGCTGGTCACCGTAACGGTGCGGTCGGCACAGTTGATCACTCTTTTATGCCAGGTCAGCCAATCCATCTCTAGGATGACATCTAGGTCTTTGGATGCTAGGAGAATGAGATTAGCTAGAAAAGATGATCCTTGGATTTCTAGGTTCACTGAGGGACTATAGTGAGCTGTGGTCATGCGGTTCCCGGGGGTGTGAACCCGTATGGGGATCTTAAGTTCCACTACCTTATCCCATGTGTCTCCACAAATTTCTTTGATATGAATAAATGCGTTGCACCAGAATCAAAAAGTATTGTTGCGGGGACTGAGTTCACGAGAAATGTACCCAGTACCAATTCTGGTGCAGCCTGTGCCTCTTCTCCCGAGATGTGGTTAACACGCCCCTTGATCACGGTCTGGTTGGTGTTGGGGTTCTGGGGAGCTATAGGCCTAGGACCAATGCGCTTCGGCTTTGGGCACTTGTCCGCGTAGTGGCCCGGCTCATTGCAGTTGAAGCAAATGAGGGTCTTTTCCCCTATCCTTCTTTGGGCTGTCCCTTCGACGCTGGTGCCATTAGCGGGCACGGAGCGGGGTGACGGTTGTGCTGCCCACTGTTGCTGTTGTTGCCCTCGAAGTGCTCGGGGTGGAATGGGTGCTGCTGGTGGACGATCATGGTAGAGGGTCCACCCTGATGCCCTAGCATCACCCTAGGCCTCTGGTGATTTCCCTGGTGAGCTCTGACTTGGGCCGCCTTCCACTTGCAGTCCATCTTGTTGCGTTGATCCTCCTAGCGGATCGCCTTGTCCACCAGCTTCTAAAATCGGGGTTAGTCACTAGAGAGGAGGCTGGTTAGTCAGCTCAGTCCAACCCCTCCAGGATTCTTCTCCTGTCTCTCGTCCGATCAGTGCGGACATCCTCAGACACGTAGCGCGCCAAGCGGTTGAAGTCGTGGAGGTACTTCGTGACTGTCTTGTTTCCTTGCACCAGCCTCGGAATTACTCTTCTTACTGTGCCAAAATGCCTGTCAAATCTGGGATTTTCTGGAAGTTGTGGCAGAAGTTCTGCCCAAGTAACCTCAGTTTTGGCGGTGCAGATCTTGAGGAAATTGTCCCATCAAGTAGAGGCGGGACCCTGGAGTTGATTTGTGTGGCGAAGGTGACCTTTTCCTGGTCATTGCATTGGAGGAGGTTGAGTTTCTTCTCAATTGCTAACAGCCAGTCATTGGCGTCCATGGGGTTGGTGGTGCTGGAGAACGTGGGCGGTTTGACCCTCAAGAACTCGGGCAGCTTGGACTAGGGAGCGGGCGCCCTGGGATATGAGCCTGCTAGTGCCCCTGCCTATTGCAGATTTTTTGCTGCATCTACTGCATCATTATGGCATCATTTGGTTCTGGTTTGGCTAGAACCCTGAGCCAAGTGTTTGGTTTCGTTCTCGGGTAACGGGGGTGGCAGGTGGTTGGGGGCCCTATTGTTTTGTGGTGCCCCATCTTGCTGGTTGGTGGTGTTGGTGTCACTGGTAGCATGGGCACTGGTCCTAGTGTTACCATCTGAAGGGGGATGGAAATGGAAGGAAAGGAGGAAAACAGGCGGCTTAGAACCCGAGGCAGTGATAATTAAGTGACTGAATTAATTTAACTAAAGTGCATAACTTGGAAACATAACAAAAGCAGTTCAACTCCTAACTAGGGTGGTCATACACAAGACAAAACGGTATGAACCACCGACTAACCCCAGAGCAAACACTCCGAACATCACAACTAACAGGAAAACAAACTAAGGAAAACTGTGAAAGCTAGGGATGACGCCTCTAATGCTCTGAGCGGCTCTTGCGGTCATCTGAGTCGTACTTCGGCTCCTGCTCGTCGCCCACCTCGTCGTCGGAGCGGCTCCTAGAACCACTCACGTTGTCCTCGCTGCTGCGCGATGATGAACTGGCCCTCGCTGCGGGTACGCGGATCCATTTGAAGGAACTGCTGTTCGTCAGTGGAGGTGAAGCCCCGTGGATGCTGGTGCGCGCCCTAGGAGCTGCTGTCGTCGATGACACATTGATTGTGCCACCGACTGGTGTTGGCGCTGGTGTTGGTGCGGGGACTGGAGCTGGATCTCGGGCTGGTGCTGGTGCTGGGCTAGTGGTGCGGGAGCTGGTGATGCGGGTGGCCCGTTCCTAGGGGCCAACTAGATACGCACCGAAGGAAGGGTCCTCTTTCTCGGGGTAAGGTGGACCCTGGCCCCACTTGGCGGCTGTTGGCCCTTCGGCTCAGTGTCCTCCTTCTTCAGGCGGTCAACTTGGTTTTGGAGACCGATAATGGTCATCCTGTTGGTGTCCTCCCTGTCGTGGGCTGCACGTACCTAGTTGGCATGCATGTAGTCCATGGCCCACAAGGCTCGCCTCATGTGGACGATGGTGGTGTCGTTCTCCACTTCAACCGGCTGGAAGGTGCTGTAGGTTCGACTAGGGAGGTAGTGGTTGGCCGTAGTGTGTAGGGTGGAGTGGTGCCTGCGGCGTAGCTCTCCAGTCAGACGAAAAGCTGCCTCCTAGCAGGCGTGGTCAAAGGTACGCCTACTGACCTCTATCTCCATAGCTGGCAGGAGATACTGCTCGCCTGACAGCTCCAAGCGGACACAGTGTGGGAGCTCGTCCTCCAATGGCTCCATTGCGGTGTACTCGGGAGCATGGCTTTACCCCAAGGAGAAGCTCATCAATGCGGAGCCTCCACAAGCCTCCATCTTGGCTCCACGCTGGTTAGGATGGCTGTCTATCTATAGAAGATAAGGAGGGGGAATCAATGCATGCTCAGATCCAAATAAAATAAACGATAAATAATTTGGAAATAACCCAAATTTAATGCATTGAATAATTTTTGCATGATCAATATTAAGAAATCGACAAAATGATATGCCTGAATAATATAATGCCAAACTAATTTAAATAATAATTGCAGAGGTGATTAGGAAAATTTTTTGCACACCAAGTTTAATTAAATATTACCCATTGACGCAATATTTTCCCCAAAATTTGGACATACATACAGATTGTCAAATAAAATGCCCATCCTAGACTCGACCTGAACTAAAAACTATTTTTAGTTAATACAAAGGCCAAGATTTTATCCCAGACCGAGAATAAATTCCTAATTTTCCTGACACAACTCCAAGTGCAAAAAGGCAGATGCAAATGAGAAGTTTCAGAGGGCTCTTAGGGTTTCTATTTGGCTGATCCTATGGTCAAGTTTGTTCTTCTGATACTAACTTGTAACGCCCGAATTCACTGCACCCGGAATTCTGAAACATTTTTGTGTATTAAATCCCTATCTAGGAAAGTCAGGGTACAAAATACCAAGTTGCCATACAGAGTACGTTTTACAAACAGGATAAAATTATCTTACATAAATATAGCAGGAAATGATAAAGAAAGCCTATGAACAACTAGCCACGCGGAGGCTTCCAATCCACATGCAGCTCGACGGCAGATCTAGTCTAGTCCTCCTAATGATCCTCGTCGGAAAGGTACTCCATCTCTAAGAGGGGGAAAGGGAGCAAGGCTGAGTACCACCCACAGCACTCAACAAGTCACACCCGCAATTATGCACAATGCACGGGAGACAAAGGTAGGCTCTGGGTTCATTTGCGTAAAAGCAGATGCAAAAAATAGTAGTTCGCGAAACGGGTAAAAGGTTATTTAATTAAGCAATATTAATCATTCATCACTGATCAACGCTACACCACGTTGACTAGGTTTAACCATCCATCCTATCCCTACAGCATATTTCATATTTTAAGTCAACTTATTAGGATGAGACTAATCACGGTGAGTCTTGACCAAATGCCTATAAGCACAGGCACGGCTATTCGAATAGATTTTAACTCTGGCCAGAGGTGTACAACTCTACGCATAAGACACAGGCCCACACATATTCCTGTGTGGCAGCGTGTCACCACGACACCCCGTGAGAGGCTGCGACAGGACCATTCATGCAACTCCTCCCTAATCATCCACACCACGCTGAGGTTGCACCTGCCGTTATGAGGACATCATTAGCTCGGATATGACCCTAGCTACCTTATGTATTCATCAACTAAAGGTTCTTGATTTCTACGTCTAACGATTTACCCGCGTTATATATTGAACAGCCGTTATGCACCATGAGTTTTGTGTTCTTGTTTGCAGAGATACTTGCTTGGGTGAAGGGAAAAAGACCGAGCGCAAGGAACGCATGGATGATCAAAGAAGTTGATTGGGGACCAAATCAAGACCTTACCGAAGTCTATTCCTACATCATCACGTTACTTTTTGGTCTATAGAAAGCAAGAGAAGAAGTTCTGCATGTTTTGGATTCGGATTCAGGCCTCCTGATAGCATCAACTTTAAACGGACCTAGCCGCTGATCCAGAAGGACTCTCAGAGCCCATGAGTACTTGTTGGAAATCTTATGGAGTCTACTTTTAGATGGTTTTGGTCCCACGTCAAAATTCCTCCTAAGCTATCCAAAATCATCGAAACAAGACACATACCTCTTCCAGTCCGAGTCTGTTTTGGTCCTTGGGCCTTGTAATCATGTCATGGGCTAAGCCCAAGGGGTGTACGCCCTAGGGATAACCCTAGGATGTCCTAACTCATATATATACAGTAGCCGTCATTGTTTAGGGGTGGGTTTTACTTAGATTATTCTGTCTTGAACAGTTTCACCGTTTATTGGTTTGTAAGACCCTAACTTTAAGAGTATAATCATTCATCTACAAGTGAGTTGCAATCTTTCTTGTTCTTGCTTGTGTTCTTCGATTTGCATGCAAGGATTAGTCTTCGTGGCGAGGTCAACCGAGTAGCGCACGGTTGATAACGAGAGGAGACGTGGTGTAGCGATTGCAGTGTTCGGGTCTTGTGATCAGAAACCGGATCGTGAGTGTCGATTCTCCACCAAATCGAGAGTTATCTTTACCTAACGGAAGATCGGGCACCCTGTTGCCATCAAGTGGTATCAGAGCGAATGTTGCCCGATAGGTATTATCTTTTTCGTTCTGTTTCAATATTTGTTTCCTATACCTAGAGTCCAGAAAAGCCACAAAAGCAAAATTGGTAGTCGTAGGTTTTTTTCCCTATCCTACAACCACGTTTAGCCTTTTGCATAATTCTGTTTCAGAGTTCGTAGTTGAGTTTGTGTCCTAGGTCGAGTTTGGTTGCTGGCTTAGATTGTGTTTGAGTCTAATTCGTGATCCATCCGCCGCACCCCCTAGACACCACCACCTGATCCCGAATCAGCCTCCACCAAAACACTAATACGGAGGACCTTCCTTGAAACAGCCATAACTTTCGCATACGAACTCGGAATCAGGCAAATAAGTAGTCTACGGACATCTACAAAAAAATTTCCATCCACTACTCCCCAACTATGTTGGGTTTGCCGAAATCAGTTTTGCAAAATTCAGGCTGGAAAATTGGGTATCTGCACTTCAAAGTTCTAGCACGCTTTTTAAAGCACGCTCATATATTTCCACAGGCCACATCTTATATCAGACTTAGTTGCCACCTCCTGAGGTTGTTGTTCCTGTGCTCCTAGTTGAGAAAAAAATATCAGAAAAATAAAAGAAAAATAAAAAAAAGGTGTGAAAGAAAAAAAAAGAAAAAAAAGAAAAGGAGAGGAGCACATAGGACACACGAGGGAGCCAACTGTATTGTTTTGTGCTGTGTTTTGCCTTGTCCTTATTTCCTTGCTGCTTTCCTTTCATACTTGCTTGTCTCTCTTGTTTTATCACATCTGGTTTCGAACGCGTTTAAGCCAGCAACTAGGACAAGTACTTTGGATATTTATTCAGCATTACTATCTGTTATTGAATTGTGTGCTACTAACATATTTTGGCCTCCCAAGCTCCACATATATACTTCTGGTCAGCATGGTTTTGACCCTTGCAATCGCTGGATCATGCCCTCAAGGTATCACGAACCAGCCACCGGTTGTACCATCCTTTGCTCGCTAGTCTCAGAACCTTGTAAGAGCTCAGTAAGGTGCTTCCATTTGCGAGTGTCCACTATCCTTGCATAGTAGTATTTGATAGGGATAATTCCTTTGTGTTTTCTCTATCTTCTTGCTAACAATGCCAGGGACCAACGAAATGGCGGAGTGCGTTCTTCGCGGCGAGATGCAAGGCTACATGGATCAGATGATGAAGGGGCTGAATGAAACCATTCTGAAGGGGGTCAATGCTGCTCCTGCCAAGCAGAACATAAACCACACGCTTGAGAGTACTTCGGTACAACGAGTGCTAAGTTCTCAAATAGAGAAAGCGGAGCAAAATCAACGCCACAATTTGTTCCAATCAAGGCTCGTGGTTTTGAATAGAGCATGCCGTATTATCATTGATAGCGAGAGCTGTAGCAACTTGGCAAGTTCAGATATGATCGAGAAGCTTGGATTGCCGATGCAACCGCATCCTCGGCCTTATTACATCCAGTGGTTCAATTCTTGTGGTAAGTTGAAGGTAAGTAAAATTATGAAAGTGGAATTTTCAGTAGGCAATTATCATGATAGTGCCATATTCGATGTTGTTCCAATACAAGCATGTTCTCTACTTTTTGGTAGACCTTGGGAATATGATAGAGATGTGTGCACCGTGGTAGAACCAACACGTACACTTTCACACATAATGACAAGAAATTTAAGTTGCTACCTATGTCTCCTACTGAAATTTTGAAAGATGATCTTGAGAGGGAAAATATTAAAAACCATGAGGTTTTGAGAAATAAATGTAATAATACTAATGTTTTGATGCCTTCACCTAAATCTGAGTTATTGCAAAACGAACATATTGCATTGGGCATTGATATTTTGCAGGTATCTGAGAAGAGCCAAGGTAATGAGGAAAAAAAGAGAGACATAGAGAAAGAAGATCCACCTGTTATTCCATGCATGTTTCAAGATGTTTTAATTAAGAGTGCAGCTATAGCTTTTGAAAATAAGAACAAAGGTAACAGAAATGGTGCTACATTCACTCAAGGTATGGACAATTCTGATGTGCTATATATGTCCACTAATCATGTTAGTTTAGAGCAATCACCAGTGGAATCGTGTGTTAAATTACCTTTGTCACACGATGATTTGGTTCCTATTTCTTGTGATAAAGAAGAGTTGTGCAATGCTTCACTTATATCCATACCACAACTAGGGAATGAATATGTTAGTAATGTTGTTGAACCACCATGTGCTGATTTTAGACATGTTTTTCACATTGCTAGCGAGAATGAAGAGTTTAGATTACTATCTTCTTTAAATACTTGGGGCTATATTCAATTTGATGATCTTTGTCCACTCAATTGTTTAGAGATGAAATTATTTGCTGGATCTCATTTGCCATATCCTTTTCATATGATTTTTCATGTTATTGGCAATTATGATAATAAAGGAGAATATAATGTGCATAGAGTATACATTTGTTCGAATTTTAATATACCTCCTTTTCATAATGACATGTCTTGTCTAGAGGACCGCATGAGTATAAATAATTCTCTATCTAGTTCCTCTAGTTGTTTAAATGAGTTTCAGGTTGGTTTGCAAGAAGGGAAGTGTTGTGAGCTGCACGACACTACAAAGTGTTCTCCGTGTTTAAAAATTTCAGAATCCAACCATATGCACAACACTACCTCACCCTATGTTGTGAAAGATAAATATATGTTCATCAGGCTTATTGACAAGGTGAAACCGCGGACGGTTTCCAATCAAGACGGGGAAGATGATGAGGACATCACTAGCTCGGATATGACCCTAGCTACCTTATGTATTCATTAACCAAAGGTGCATGCTTTCTACGTAAGATTTACGTGTTATATATTTGAACAGCCGTTATTACACCATGAGTTTTGTGTGTTCTTGTTTGTAGAGATACTTGCTTGGGTGAAGGGAAAGAGACCGAGCTCAAGGAACGCATGGATGATCAAAGAAGTTGATTGGAGACCAAACCAAGACCTTACCTAAGTCGCACCATGAGTTTTGTGTGTTCTTGTTTGCAGAGATACTTGCTTGGGTGAAGGGAAAGAGACCGAGCGCAAGGAACGCATGGATGATGAAAGAAGTTGATTGGGGACCAAACCAAGACCTTACTCAAGTCTACTCCTACATCACCACGTCACTTTTTGGTCTATAGAAAGCAAGAGAAGAAGTTCTGTATGTTTTGGATTCGGATTCGGGCCTCCTGACAGCATCAACTTCAAATGGACCTAGTCGCTGATGTAGAAGGACTCTCAGGGCCCATGAGTACTTGTTGGAAAGCTTATGGAGTCTACTTTCAGATGGTTTTGGTACCACATCAAAATTCCTCCTAAGCTGTCTGGAATCATCGAAATAAGATACGTACCTCTTCTAGTCTGAGTCTGTTTTGGGCCTTGGGCCTTGTAATCGTGTCGTGGGCTAAGCCCAAGGGGTGTGTGTGGGAGCCATGGGCCCCGGGTACCTCATTACCAGCACATGGGCCACTCGGATAGAGGATGGGCCAGACCATGTAATTAGAGATAAGATAGCACCCGGCAGGCTGTGCCTTGTATAATAAGGAAACATAGCCTTAGTCGGATAGGATTCTATCTCTAAGAAGGAAATCCCTTGGTCGTATCCGACTAGGATCCTTACCATGTACCCCTGTCCCCTAGTATATAAAGGGAGGCAGGGCGCCCCATGAGGGCACACAAGATCATTGATCGCAAAACCACCTCAGAGGAATAACACCTCAACTGGACGTAGGGTATTACCTCACATCGAGGGCCTGAACCAGTATAATTCTCTTGTGTTCCTCTGCCATCCACCGAATTCCAGGTCGCCGAGTAGCCCCATAACATTATTGCCGGTGTAAAACATCGACAGTTGGCGCGCCAGGTAGGGGACCGACGAATTCTTCATCAACAGATTCGATGGATCCTATCAACGGAGTCAAGGGCTACAAGTTCTCCAATGGAGACACCATCACCTTCGGGAGTCTTGATTTCGTCGCCGATCAACTCGGCAATCTTTCCTTGGCTGAAGCAGATCCAATCTCGCCAGCCGAGGAGCCAGCCGACATTGCGCCAGTCGGCCCTAGGGACGTCGCCATCTCCTTCGACGATCTACTACGACAGTCCCACACGTCGCCGGACATCGGGACAACTCTCTCCTTCGGCGTCCGACTCGCGCTAGGCCTTGAGCCAGCGCGGGTTAGGCCAAGGGGGGGAGAGATCGTCAATCTCCCGTACGGATTCGGCGACGCTGTGCATCTACAACCCGCGCAGCAGACCCGACCTCCAGCGATTCAGTTTGGACACGGTCATGAACCGTTTCAGATTGGATCTAGAGAGGTCGGAGTCGTCCTAACTCCGATAAACTACTCGGAGTCCGACACCAAGTCGGATAGTGGTTCGAGCACCAACTCGGACTCCACCTTGGCAAGCTTCCTCCTCCCCCGCGAGATCTTCATGGCTTCAACGCCACCTTCCGAGGTGCGCCGACTGCAAGAGGAGCAGCAAGAGGAGGCGCGCCGACTACAACAACAAGAGGAGGCCAACCGACAAGCTCGCAATGACGGGCTACGACAGGCTGGGCGAGCCGCCCACAGCAGATCCTCCAAACCAAAGTCGGCGACCACGACGTCTTCGTCACGCCACAACAGAACGTCGTGGCCGCCGCAACTCTGCTGGACACACTCCAGCTTGGGCCGGATCATCAGGCCACACCAACTATCGCCAAGATCAAGGCGATGATTACTGCTGCCGCCTGCCAGCAGCAAGAACAGTCAGGCAACACTCACATACTGACCCATCGGATGGGCTCTCCAGCGGCGGAGTCATCTGCATCAGCGCGACGTCGGGCGGCCGGCTCCACCCGGCAGCACGAAGAGTCCCGCCAAACAACGCTCGGCAATACCAATTACGACAACCGGCGGCGTCGCCAATACGACCGCCAACCCAATCAAGACCTCCGAATGCGAATACAACGCGATCTTCGCCACACCATAAGGGCCCAGCGCGAAGAACGCGAAGAGGATGAACGCCGCCGATTGGAGGATGAACACGAGCGCTTCGGTCTCCACTACGAACGGCTACACCGCCAAAACCGAAGCCCAAGTCCTCACGATAACGAAGGCATTCCAGCCTTTACTCGGGAGTTACAGGACGTCCGCTAGCCAGTCGGCTTTAAGCCCACCGGAATCGAAAAGTACGACGGCAAGACCAACCCAGAGTCCTGGCTCACCGTTTACGTCCTAGCAGTACAAGCTGCTGGGGGCGATAGCAGAGCCATGGCTAACTACCCCCCAGTCGCATTAGCCGACTCGGCGAGGACATGGTTGACAGGCCTCCCAAGGCGGTCGATCGGTTCCTGGGGACAACTCAGGGAGCGGTTCATCGCTAACTTCCAGGGGACCTACGAGAGACCGGCTTCCGAGCACGACCTTTACCAGCTGCATCAAAAGAAGAACGAGTCTCTACGTGAATTCATCAAAAGGTTTTCCGAGAAGCGCAATCAGATTCCAAGTATCAAAGATGAGGTCGTCATCGCCGCCTTCCGCAAGGGAGTAAAAGACGCCCCGCTCATCGCGAAGTTCACTCGGAAGCCACCATCCACTGTCCGGGCTCTTTTTGACATGGCCAACAAATACGCCGACTCGGCTGAAGCCGTCGCTGAGGCCTTTGACGAGAAGAAGGAGCCCAGACAAAAAGACAACAAGGCGAAAACCGACAACGAGCCGTCTCAGAATAAATCTCGCAGCCACAAGCGGAAGTCGGACAACGAGGTGGCCAACATGGAGCGCAGTCGGTCGCGGCCCCAGCGGAACAACGACTATCAGAAAGTCATGAGCGGGCCTTGCCCATTTCACCCCAAAGGCCAGCACGCGGCTAAGGACTGCCACATGCTCAAGAAGTTTGCCTCCGAGCAAGCTTCATCGTCTGGCGCCGACAAGGACAAAGACAAGCCAGACTCAGGCCCGGCCGAAGATTTCCAGGATCCCCAAGCCGAACTCAACCACATCTTTGGGGGACCACTTGCGTACGGATCCAAACGCAAGCAGAAGCTCTCAATATGCGACATCAACACGGTCTCCACAGCCGACACCCCCCAATACCTGCGCTGGTCGGAAACGGCCATCACCTTCAACCGCGCAGATCACCCAGATCGGATTTCCCACCCGGGACGATATCCACTCGTCCTGGACCCGGTCGTCAAAAATATTAGGCTGAAGAAAACCCTCATCGACGGAGGCAGTGCGCTCAACATCCTGTTCACCAAGACTTTGGATGAGATGAGAATTCCTCGCTTAGAACTACGGCCGAGCACTGCGCCCTTCCATGGGATAATTCCCGGCTTGTCATCAACCCCACTCGGGCAGATAACCTTGCCGGTAACCTTCGGCACGCGGGACAACTTCCGTACAGAAAACATCTGCTTCGAGGTCGCCGACTTCGAGACCGCGTATCACGCGATACTCGGACGACCGGCCCTCGCCAAATTCATGGCGATACCGCACTATACGTACATGGTGCTGAAGATGCCCGGGCCAGCAGGAGTCCTCTCCCTCCGCAGCGACGCTAAGCAAGCCTTCACCTGCGACAAGGAGAGCTGCGAACTGGCTCAAACACAAGAAGCGGCAGTCAGGCGCGACAGCATCCGGCAAGCCGCTACACCTGAAGTCGATCAAGATCCAGTTCCGGCGAAAAAAGCAGCGAAGTCGGGAATTTCAGCGGACTCTGACACGAAGAAGATCCCCCTGGACCCTTCCGACCCCTCCAAGACTGCCTTAGTCGGGACCGGACTCGACCCCAAATAGGAAGATGCGCTCGTCACCTTCCTCCAGGCCAATAAAGATATCTTCGCATGGAAACCGTCCGCATGCCGGGCGTACCAAGGGAGGTGATCGAGCACGCCCTACACGTAAAGCCAGATGCCATGCTAGTCAAGCAACGGCTGCGGCGCTTCGCTCAAGACCGCAAGGATGCTATCCGGGAGGAGATCACCAAGCTCCTCGCAACCGGGTTCATCAAGGAAGTCTACCACCCGGACTGTCTGGCAAACCCAGTTCTGGTCCGGAAGAAAAACGGTAAATGGCGCATGTGCGTCGACTACACCGACCTCAACAAAGCGTGCCCCAAGGACCCATTTGGTCTTCCCAGGATAGATCAGGTTGTTGACTCCACGGCCGGGTGCGACCTACTCAGTTTTCTCGACTGCTATTCGGGATATCATCAAATTAGCCTGAGGGAACAAGACTGTTTGAAAACATCTTTCATCACGCCTTTTGGAGCGTATTGCTATATCACAATGCCGTTCGGTCTGAAAAATGCAGGTGCAACCTAGCAACGAGCTATTCAGCGCTGTCTGCACACTCAGATTGGGCGCAACGTGGAAGCCTACGTCGACGACGTGGTGATCAAGACTAAGTCCAGAGAAGATCTCATTGCCGACTTGGAAGAAACCTTCCAAAACCTCCGAAGATTCAAGATGAAGTTGAACCCGAAAAAGTGCACCTTCGGAGTGCCATCTAGAAAGTTACTCGGCTTCATCGTCTCGCATCGCGGCATCGAGGCCAACCCAGAGAAAGTTAACGCCATCAGGAACATGGCGCCCCCGACCAACCTCAAAGACGTCTAGAAGTTGACAGGTTGCATGGCGGCACTCAGCTGGTTTATCTCCCGACTGGGTGAATGGGGCATGCCTTTCTTCAAGCTCCTCAAAAAGGCGAACACCTTTAAATGGACCCCGGAAGCCCAACAAGCCTTTGAAGACTTCAAACAGTTCCTCACGTCACCTCCCACGTTGGCATCACCCTTACCCCAGGAACCGGTAATGCTATATCTGGCGGCAACCACTCACGTAGTCAGCACGGTGCTGGTAGTGGAGCGATCCGAACAGGGTCATATTCAGAAAATACAACGGCCAATCTATTTTGTCAGCAAGGTCCTTGCCGACTCCAAAACGAGATACCCGCATATCCAGAAGCTGCTATACGGCCTACTCATCACAGTCCGAAAGCTAGTGCACTACTTTCAAGCACATCAAGTCACGGTGGTCACAGCATTTCCACTCGGGGATGTCCTTCATAATCGCGAGGCCACCGGCCGGATCGCTAAATGGGCACTCGAGCTGATGGCGTTCGACATCACCTTCCAGCCACGGACAGCTATCAAATCTCAAGCTCTAGCCGACTTCGTGGCCGAGTGGACAGAAGTTCAACTCCCAATACCAACAGCAAAGCTAGAGTACTGGACAATGTACTTCGACGGTTCCCTACGGATCGGTGGCGCCGGGGCTGGAGTCATATTGACATCCCCCACTGGCGAAAAACTGAAGTACGTTCTACAAATCCACTTCCCGGCTTCCCACAACGTCGCCGAGTACGAGGCACCCATTCACGGGCTCCGTATCGCCATATCACTCGGCATACGTCGACTGGTTGTGCGCGGAGATTCCCAACTCGTGGTAAACCAAGTCATGAAAGACTGGACCTGTCTCGACGATACAATGGCAGCATACTGTCAGGAGGTCTGCAAGCTGGAAAATAAGTTCGACGGGCTGGAAATCACACACGTCCTGCGCCAATACAACGACACGGCGGATGAGCTGGCAAACATGGGATCCAAACGAGAAGCAGTCCCGACTGGAATCTTCGTCGAGCAACTTATGGAGCCATCAGTCAAGAAGAAACCGGCACAAGAGCAGTCGGGAGGCGAGCCTACCCCGGCTACCGACGAAGTGCTACACATATGTCAAGACTGGAGGAGTCCTGTTGTCAAATTCCTCCTGGATGATGAACTCCCAGAAGATCGCAGTCAAGCCGAGCAGGTCAAGCGTCGGAGCAAAAGCTTCCTGCTAGTCGGAGAAGACCTGTACCGAAGGAGCGCATCCGGCGTCCTCATGCGCTGCGTCACCACCGAGGAAGGCAAGCAGATCCTGCATTCAATCCACTTGGGCATATGTGGCAACCATGCTGCATCCAGGACGTTAGTCGGAAAGGCTTATCGGCAGGGATTCTTCTGGCCCACAGCAGTCACAGACGCCAAAGACATCGTTCGCAAGTGCGAGGGTTGCCAGTTCTTCGCAAGACAAACAAATCTCCCAGCCCAGGAACTCCAAACTATCCCTATCTCCTGGCCATTTGCAGTATGGGGGCTCGACATGGTCGGGCCTTTCAAGAAAGCGCCAGGGGGGTTCACACATTTATTCGTCGCGGTGGATAAGTTCACCAAGTGGATTGAGGCTAAGCCCGTCGCAACAATTACAGTGGCACAAGCAAAGGACTTCATCATGAGTATATTATACCGGTTCGGAGTCCCTAACCGCATCATCACCGACAATGGTACTCAGTTCGCGGCGGGCCTATTCCAAGATTTCTGCGACGATTTCGGCATCAAGATCTGCTATGCATCTGTGGCACACCCGCGGAGCAACGGGCAGGTTGAGCGAGCCAACGGTATGGTCTTGCAAGGCATCATGTCACAGCCCTAAATCTAAAATTTAGGTAATTAGTGTTAAGCCCTAGCTAATCCTTTGCTTTGTGCTAGTTGTCACTTCCCAAGTTCTATATATCTAAAAATCCTACAAAAATTCCTAAACATGTTAGGTGATGTGAGTAAGCCCCTGTAAATTTTACATAATTTTATCCCTTCAATAAATACTTCAACCAAGTCCCTCAACTCAGCAAAGCTAGGAAGCTAGCTGAAATAAATTGGTTCACTTCTGAAATTCACCAAATGAAAATGAAGACTAATTAGACAGAGCCCTTTTGCCAAAGTGTGTGCCAACATGAACCCTATCATCAGGAATTTTGGATTAATTTATCTCCCAAGGAAATCACATAAAATAATGAGATCAAGGCACTGGAGGAATAAATCAAGCTGCAGAAAAAAAAACTGGGTCTGTGTGCCTACTTTGCAATTTCACCAAAGGCAAACCAGAACACTTCTAACCACGAAATTTGGTCAGCATGTTAAATACATCTTTCTCTACCTCCCATTATTTTCCCATAATTTATGCTCCTCATTTACTTAGTGAAACAGTAATTTAGAGAACTGCATGTTGGACAGCTCACAAAATAGTCTCTAGAGGTTTCTTCTCTCTCAAGACACTGACCAGTGGACCCCACAAGACCTGGCCCACTTGTCAGCCTCACCATAGCATGTGACAGTGTGTTTCACCAACATTCCTACCCTTACTCCTCTCTCTTCCCTAGGAATTCACTTCCTGGACCCACCAGTCATAGAGTGAAGCTAGCCACAAGTGTGTAGAACACTGTTTCCTGACATGTGGGACCCACCTTGACCACTGTAGCAGTGGAGACGACTCAGCATTGCATGGCAGACGTGTCTTCCTCTCGTTCTCCTCTCCCACAGCACACACAGAGTGACCTAGATGAGCTCCACCATGGGAAACCTCGACCATTTTGCCTCAGAACACGCCAGCCATCTCTCCTCCCTTTCCTCTTCACGTCCTCACCAAGAACACCGACGGAGACCGCAAGGATCACCTCCGGCAACCCCTTTCTCTCCTCTGCCGAGAGTGTTTGACCGAGCCCGAGTGGGATCCGGTGAGTTCCATCCATTCTTGACCACGGGAACGTGATCTCCACGTTTTAATAGTTCCATTTTTGTTCTTGGCTGCCCTAGGACCGCCGGTCGAAGCCGCCGTGTTTCGCTCTCTGCTCTGCAGCGCCGCCGCCAGGACATCACGGTCGTTCCGGCCGATACAGTACACCGCCGACCGAGCCCTTGCGCCAACCTCATCGCCTCACTTCCAGAAGACCACCGGCAGAAGGAATCAGGAAAGGATGTAGTGAAGCTCGAGATCGAGGTCATCTTCCCCAAGTCCGGCCAACTGCCGCCGCCGTCGATTTCTTTCTCTCTGGTAGTCCTCAGTTCCATTCATTGCACAGGAGCCATCCCTAGGAAGTCTCTAACCTGTTAGACACCTCACCCCGACTGCAGAACCCCGGGAGAAGGCCGCCGATGTGAAACCGAAGGAGTTCGCCGCCGCTGGACCTCATTCACCGTCGCCGTTGCTGTTCCAGCTTCGCCAGGACCGGCGTGACCTTCGGTGAGCTTTCCAGTACTCCTTAGATGCTTATGCATGCACTGGCTGGACCGGTTTAAGCCCGTAAGGCGATTTGCCTCAGTGTCCCGAGAGCATCCGCCGCATATCCTCGCCGCCGGCGATATTCCAGTCACCCGAGGTGTCAAGAAGACCACCCGTAGCTCCGCCGTGAACTCCTCTATCTTTTCTCTTTGGGGCCCGACTACAGCCGACGCCGCCATCGCCGTCGCCGCCGCCGAGAAGCTCGCCGGCTCTGTCTGCTTGCGCCCTCCTCTGTTCGCTAGGCCGGACCATACACTCCCGGAACGGACGGTCCGCTCCCTTGCCCTCGCACCCGCGCCCTCGCGCTCTCATGCCCGCGCCCTGCTCTCGCGCACTTTGTCTCGCTGGCCTGCGGGCCCAGGCTGTAAGGGAAATAAGAAAAGAAGAAAAATGTTAAACTGAAATATTTTTCCAACAGAAAAATAGCCCAACTTTGTAAATCTATATCTTTGTCACTTTAACTCATTTTTGAATGAAACCAATTTTGTTAATTCTGTAAATTTGTGAACTTTATTACTGTAAAATAAAATAGGACAACTTCTGTACAGAAAATATCCATAAAATAATATGAAGCAAAATTGACTTATTTTGGGCTTAATAACTTGAAATATTCCCATAAAATTCATCCTATTTGCTAAAAATGTGAAACCACTTCTGTTAAACTCAGAAAATTGTAAACTTACTGTGGAAAAGTTGTATTTGATAAAAATACCTCCCAAAATAGGCCCAAAGTATTTTCTAGCCTTTCTTTTTGTTAAACTTGTAAAATTCATATCTAAATCATTTTAAATCGGATTTCAGTAAACCAAATTTTGTCGGAACCAGGAAGATATGTATTTTCACATAAAAATGCTCACACTCATAAAATCCTACCAGAGAAGGCAAGCACATATTTTCCACTTAGAGTTTTCCTATAGTTTCGGCTTTTGCCGTTTTCAGCCCTTCCACCTTGTCATTTTTGTATCTCCCAATCCAGGGATGCAAATGACTTGATTCTTTCTCCTAAACTCTTGTTAGGACATGCCATACCTACTGTATTTATCTCATAATTAATTGATCATGTTGCATAGACATGTTTAATTGCTTCTTATTTGCATATTGCTTCTTATCGATAGATTCTGAGGATACGGAGTACGTGAAAGTTCATCCAAAGCATGAGTGTGACCCCTCGCTGCAGCAAGGCAAGCGTCTAAGCATATTGAACCTATGTTTTCAATAAATTGATTTGTTTGTGAAAACAATATCTATATGCATGCTTCAGTCTATTTAAAATGGGAAAACGGGTAGAGTCAATATTACCCAATTGTATGCATTTTCATTCCTTGGTTATTGATCTCATGTTTATACCTTGTCACCACTGGTTAAGGACTTTGGGATAATTTTATTTTACCGAATGCTTAGCCATGCTTATTCTAGACTTAGCAAAATCCGATAGATGGAGCTATCGGTTCAAAACTAGTTGAATGCGAATAGATGGGTTAAAATCTGACAAGAATAACTTCTAATTAATATTTGAGAATATGTTTGACTTGGACGGATGATAGGGCGATGAAGGGATGGTGTTTCCCCGATGCACGTAGCTCCATCTGGGTCGTTAAGGACCGAACATGTTGACGTCTATTCAAGCACCCTACGTACTTCCACACGCCGGGAGTGGGATGGCTTAACTCAGTAGCATGGGAGGCTGTAGCCATCTACGCCCGTCCGTCAGTCGTGAGGATGGATTTCCGTTGGAGGACCTCGAGCGCGCCTGGACTGGCCGGAGGTGCCTCCCACGACGGTGAGCCCGCCTTAGTCACCCTGTGTGTGGGGCTAAGTCGTCGGGGGCCCAGACGTGGTTTAGGTGGTTGGGGCTAAGCGTGCGAAAGGTTTTGTTGTGACCTCTAGTCCGCACTCAATGTGTAGAGTGTGGGTACTTGGCCGGTACAAATCAAACTAGAGTGTAGCCGTTTGGCTTCTATCACATCGTGTGGGTAAAGATGTACACCTCTGATCAGAGTAAGAACTATTCGAATAGCCGTGTCCACGGTTACAGGACGACCGCTTGATGTGTTAGTTAGTCATGTTAGCATCCAACTTGGGATTATGTGGTTACCATGACTTAGGATAGTCATGGATGGATGGGTTATATAAGGGATTTTTGATGATTAATGAGGAATGGATTTATATGAAAGGTTTTATTATTAAATATGACTTGGTTTGGTCATGAGGAAAGGATATTCTTGTGTAGCATAATTGTTTGGGCAATGGTGGCCCATGGATGATGTTAGAGCATGCGATTATGCTCATTTCTATTTCTATTTCAGAACTATAAGCTTGCTGTCCTAAAAATTCAGATTGTGTTATTTCTCAAAATGCTTATAGTTTCAAGTATTACTTGCTTAATAAAATCAGCTTTATGCAAAATCAGAGTCACATAGCCATATTCCTTGATGTAGAGGCCAGCATTACTCCTTTGTACTATTAATATCGTGTAAGTCTTGCGGAGTACCATTCGTACTCACGTTGCATTTTTCAGGTGAGGATATCGACGAAGATGGTGTGATCTACTGTTATCCCGCCGAGGGTGGTGAGGATAATGTGTAGTTGTGGTTAAGCTCTATCCCCAGTTGGTTGCCCTGGTTGGGTATGGCACCACTGGTCTTATCTTTTGTGTTGATATTCCGCTGCTATGTTTTGTATACTTTGGATGAATTAGGGTGTGAGAACCCTCTATGTAATATTTATAACCCTGCTGCTCGTTTATCCATTTTTAGAGTACTTGTGATGTTTATCAATTGCTTGCGATGAAAGTGTGAGGTTAGTCGCTTTCCTGGGGACTAGCTGAACATGAGTATGAGTTGTGTATAATTGAGATCGTTGGGGGATAGCTATTGTGGTTCGAGTCCTCTGGGGTACGTACCGTGTTTGGTCGCCACCATCGAGTGGTTTGACGGGCGTATGACGGGGAGGACTGGCAAGCTTTCCTTATGATTATCTCTTTTGTACACTTCTCGGCATTTTTGGATTTGTATTGTGAGTGAGTAAAGATTATGGCAAGTCTGCGATGAGGATGGATGGTTACCATATTTATTCGGGTTTTATTCGAGACCCCATCCATCTAGATAGTTCGCGTTGCCGTAATAGTTACTCTTCATAATGCACTTCCGGGGTGCCCACACATCAAGTCCAGGATATTCGACCGACTACAACCATATGCAGGTCGGTGGGTACAAGAACTCCCATCCGTTCTCTGGTCTCTCAGAACCACAATTAGTCGGTCAACAGGGCAATCCCCTTTCTTCCTGGTCTACGGTACCGAGGCCATGCTACCGACAGAGATACAGTTTGGCTCTCCGCGAGTCCGGGCTTACTCCGAAGACGACTCCAACAACACCCGACTGATCGAGTTAGATCAGCTGGAAGAAGCAAGAGACGCCGCAACAATCCAGTTGGCAAGGTATCTTCAAGGCCTGCGTCGCTACCACAATCGCAATGTCCGTGGCCGCGCCTTTTTGGTCGGGGATCTTGTTCTAAGGAAGATACAAACCACCAAGGACAGGCACAAATTATCCCCCATCTGGGAAGGGCCGTTCATTATAGCCGAGGTCACGCGGCCAGGCGCCTACCGACTGAAGACCAAAGACGGCGTCCTCATCACCAACTCATGGAACATAGAACAGCTACGTCCTTTCTATACCTGAGTTTTACATTTTCCATGTGTACAGTTTTTCTGACTCACTACGCCGCTTGTTTCAACCGAGTAGTGAGTCGGGGGCTGCATGTATATATGTGTTCTGTCAATAACACACAAGCTTATTTCACCCCGGTTGTGAAGCCTTGCCACGACTGATGCGTTCGCCCGAGTATAGCATCTTACTCCGAACGTTTTTTATCAAGTTCTATCGGACTAACTCGGTGCATGCTACACGGTCGGGTAAAGCTAATGACAATCGAATGATAAGCTTGGCGGCACGACACACATATTTACACATGACCATGTATGAAAGCTTATATACATACCGACTACACAATGTATTGCCTTTACAGACCCAGGTCTCGGGTAATCACTTCAGCAGTCGGCTTCGCCTGTACGATCAGCTCCAGCGCTTCCTCGGGCGTCGTCTCTTCGGAAAACCCCTCCCCGATGGCCTCAATGTCCGCCCTCGGGTAGATGGACTTGGTCATTGCTAGGGTCTGGGCCACGCCGGCGGCAACCCGCTCGTCCGAGTACCTTTTCAAGGCACTCGGCGCGTCCTCGAGACGCCCCATTATCTGAGGAATTCTGCTACAGCTGGTCCCCACTGGGCGGGGATCTATAATGTCAAGGAGCCCTTTCACGGACCCGACAAGGGCCTCCCGTGACTCCTTGATCAATCTTATCTCCTCCGTGTAGAACCGATACTGGGCCTGGACGTTAGCTCTCATGCCTGCCCAGATCAGCTGGCAAGTAAGCTTGTCAAATTCGGCTACACACAGGATAACTAATGGATTGGCTGAGATCACAGTCGGGTTGAGTACTTACTTTCGTAGTCGGCCTCCCACCCGGCCACGGTCTTCTCCAGTTCAGCCTTCTCCTTACCGAGCTTGACGACGGCCTTCTCCAACTCGGACTTCTCCCAGTCAAGCTCGGTGTTGGCCTTCGTCAGGTCGGCCTTGACCTTTTCAAGCTCGGCCTTGGCTTCTTCAGCCTCCTTCAGCTGCGATTCCCTCTCTGCTCGGGTCTTTAACTCCGCTTCGAGGTCTGCACCACAGATTAGCCAAGAGCTCAACCGTGCAGTCATGACACCACCGGGCAGTCGGGATCAACGCGGCTGGATGAATATATCAACGGTTCAGTCGGGAAGATATACTCGAGGATTTTACCTCTGATCTTCTCGGCTAGGGCCTATGTCTCCGCCCTGAGCTGATCGGCACCACTCTTCAGCCAGGCCTCCCTCCTCGCGTGACGCGCCTCCATCTCGGCCTTCAATGCCCGGAGTTGCTGCAATTCCGCGAGGTGGGGAGCCATCTCGACCAGGATCTCCGTCATCGCCTCGTTGCGGTCGACGAGCTTCTGCTCGAGACAAGGAACAAACCGACGACAGAGTCAAACATCAAAACAAGAAGATTGCTGGAGCTTTACTACAAGAATCATACCGCGACCCCTTGGGACCCGCTGATGGCGGCGCGAAGCAGGCTTTCGCGCTCTCTCCTTGCAATGACTTCATCGAGCCTGAAGCTTTTTGTAGTACCGTCGCGAGTGGTCCACGTAAAGGTCCGGGGCATCACACGTGGGGGAGCTTCGATCCGAGGCAGATGCGGGATCTCCGGCGGTGGCGGCAGCGGCGGCGATGGCGATGACGATAACCACGACGGCGACGGGGTCCTGGCCTCAACACCGCCTTCCCCTACGATTTCGGGGACCGGCTTAGGGGCTCCGTCCGCCGCTTCCGCGACGTACGGCGCCTCGGGGGCTGGGGCCTCAGTTTCAACAGCCACCTCTCGGTCGGGTGGCGGCAGCGGCCCTGTAGTCGGAGCCACCTCGGTCTCAGCAGCCGGGCTGGCCGCCGGCTCAACAGGCGCATTTACCGCCGCTGGCTCGGCTGGGGTAGGCTCATCAAGTGGAGCAGACGGGTCAATCTCTTTGAGATCGATATCGGCCCGCTTCCTGCGCAACGAAGCAAGACATCAGGACATTACTCCAACATACAATGACTACAGAGGACCTGGAGTAGCGCACCTCTTGGAGAACCTCAGCTTCCTGCCGGGCGGCCCGCCCCCCCGGAGAAGCGCTTAGCGTCGGCTGTCGGCCCAGTCGGCGTCGTCGATGGCAGAGGCGTATCAGCCCGAGTCGGCCCCGACTCTGGTATGGTTGCTCGGGTTCCTTCGCCCCAAGCGGCCTCTGCTCTAGCCGGCCCTTGGTGGCGTTTGCTCGAGCACGACAACGTTGGACCCGAACCTGCCGGTCCTCAGCCTGGGACTCGACCGCGTGGGCGTTGTGGCAGCGGTGTCCTTTATTTTCAAGTTGCCGCTCACGGCGCGTGCTGTCATGGCCCCCTCGCCCCGATACAAAATTGGCTTCTTCCCCGCTCTCTTAGAGTCGGGTTGGGCAGCAGAGGGACTCCTCGGCCTCTTCTTCGACGCGACCGCCGACAATGGACGGGAGTCTTCATCAAATTCCTCATGCCACTACAAGCCAGTCGACGAGATACCATCACCCAAGGTTAAACAATCATCGTTCCACGGGCGTTCACTACAGAAGAAAGTAGAAGGTTACCTTGGTCCGTGGCCGGATGAAGCTATAGGCAGCAACTCGGCGGTTATCATCTTCGGTGGCAACCACCCCTTCGGAGAAGTAGCCAAACAAGGTATCGGTCACTGCCCCCTTGTCCGCCATCTCGCTGCTCACTCGGTTGGGATCGTGTTTACCTTTGAAGGCCCAGGCAAAGGCGCTTCTCAACTTCAGCGGTTGGACGCGCCTCGTCAGAAAACGACGAGCCACCCAGGGCCCTGTCAAGCCGGCCCTCTTGAGGTCATCTATCTTCGTCAGCAATATATGTGCCTGGCCTAGTTCTTCAAAGGTTGGCTCCGAGGACTAGCTTGGCAACACCGCCGGCGGCATACCAGTAAACGGGCGCAAGGAAGGAGCTAGATCGGCGCAATAAAACCACTCCTTGTGCCAGCCCTTCAGAGAAGATTTCAAGGGCAAATCGATATATGTTTTCTTCCCATCGCTCCTCAGTTGAAGACCAACCCCTCCAATCACACTGATATTACTCTTGGAAGGTTGGGGCTTGACATGGAACAGGTGTCGGAAGAGGATGAAATGGGGTTCAACACCCAGAAAGCACTCGCAAAGAGTAACGAATATGGAGATCTGAAGGATTGAGTTGGGATTTAAATGCACCAACTCAAGCCCGTAGAAATCAAGGGTGCGGCGGAAGAAATCAGAAGACGGAAGACACAAGCCCCGATCAAAGAAAGAGGCGAAAACTACCGTTTCACCAGGCCGGGGGTTGGGGATCGACTCATCCCTCGCGACCGCTCAACGGATCACTTCTTGGCTGGGCAACTTCAGCTCGCTCTCCAGCCGTCTCAGCTTCACCGAGCCACAATCTGAGATCAGCCAAGAACTCGCTGGCGCACCCGTAGGATTCGTCGCCTTCGGCATGACTGGAGGTGGTGAGATTTGGGGGAAAGCAAATCGGGGGCTTGGAATAAACGAGGAAGATTGAAATCACCTGAGTCCGGGTGGGGAACAGCTGCTGCTAACCCTAGCCGGGCGGGAGGCGAAAAGCTAGGCACGAAGGTGGAAGACGAAGAGATTGGCCGATTTGGGGAAGACGACGGAATCTTTTCCTCTCTCCCCGTCTTTTTATAGCCTGTACCGACTAGAAGGGCCCAGGCCTGCACAGTTGGTATTGGGCCGACAAGATATGAGTTCCTACAGTAGCATGCTCCATGTGGGCCGCCTGCAGGCTGAGTTGAAATTATAGCGCTGGTGCTACTAACAAGAACCGATGAGGTAAGCGGATACGCTTCATAAGAGCCTTATTGCTAAACGTATATGTTTGGGTATCTGCTTATCTCACAGGTCTCGAGGATATATCCTTACAAGGATCACAGGCTGGTCTTCATTAGAATTGGAGACACAGGTATCTTTCTCGAGTACACCTGACCACGTAATGGATTTATTTTCATAAAGTGGTACTCGGCCTACATGTGTGGCCATCAGTTGCCATGAGCAACATTATTCCAGCCGACATGACGCTGAAGAGTCTAACTTTCGAGTAGTGCACTACTCGGGAGAGACTATATGTGGGCACCCCGGAAGTGCATTATGAAGAGTAACTATTACGGCAACGCGAAACTATCTAGATGGATGGGGTCTCAATAAAAACCAAAGAAGTAACGGTAACCATCCATCCTCATCGCAGACTTGCCATAATCTTTACCCACTCACAATACAAATCCAAAATGCCGAGAAGTGTACAAAAGAGATAATCATAAGGATAGCTTGCCAGTCCTCCCCGTCATACGCCCGTCAAACCACTCGATGGTGGCGACCAAACACGATACGTACCCCAGAGGACTCGAACCACAATAGCTATCCCCCAACCATCTCAATTATACACAACTCATACTCATGTTCAGCTAGTCCTCAGGAAAGCGACTAGCCTCACACTTTCATCGCAAGCAATTGATAAACATCACGAGTACTCTAGAAATGGATAGACGGCAGCAGAGTTACAACTATTACATAGAGGGTTCACACCCTAATTCATCACAAAGTGACACAAAAGATTTGCAGCGGAATATAAACACAAAAGATAAGAACCAGTGGTGCCAAACCCATGCACAGGGCAACCAACTGGGGGTAGAGCTCAACTTCAACTACACATTATCCTCGCCACCCTCGGCGGGATAATAGTAGATCACACCATCATCGTCGTTATCCTCACCTGAAAAGATGCAACGTGAGTACGAATGGTACTCCGCAAGACTTACACAATAATAATAGTACAAAGGAAGCATGTTGGTTTCTACATCAAGGAAGAAGGCTATATTGATTTGATTTTGCACAAAGCTGATTTTATTGAGCAAGTAATACTTGAAACTATAAGCATTTTGTGAAATAACTCAATCTGAAATTTTAAGACAGCAAGTATATGGTTCTGAAAATGGAACATAAATGAGCATAAATCATGCTTTAAGCATCATCCATTCCGGGCCATCCTTTGCCCAAACAATTGTGCTACACTAGCACATCATTTTCATTGACTAAAGCCAAGTCATAATTAACATTAAAATCCCTTATATAAACCCATCCATCCATGACTATCCTAAGTCTATGGTAACCACATAACCCAAAGTTGGATGCTAACATGACTAACTAACACATCAAGCGGTTCGTCCTGTAACCGTGGACAGGCTATTCGAATAGTTCTTACTCTGATCAGAGTGTACATCTTACCCACACGATGTGATAGAGGCCAAACGGCTACACTCTAGTTTGATTCGTACCTGCCGGTACCCACACTCTACAGATTGAGTGCGGACTAGAGGTCACAACAGAACCTTTTGCACGCTTAGCCCCAACCACCTAAACCACGTCTGGCCCCCGGCGACTTAGTCGTGCGTGTGTGATGACTAAGGCGGCTTACCGTCATGGGAGGCACCTCCGCCAGTCCAGGCGCTCGAGGTCCTCCAACGGAAATCCATCCTCACGACTGACGGACGGGCATAGATGGCTACAGCCTCCCGTGCTACTGAGTTAAGCCGTCCCACTCCCGGCGTGTGGAAGTACGTAGGGTGCTTGAATAGATGTTAACATGTTTGGTCCTTCACGACCCAGACAGAGCTACGTGCATCGGGGAAACACCATCCCTTCATCGCCCTATCATCCGTCCAAGTCAAACATATTCTCAATTATACATTAGAAGTGATTCTTTTCAGATTTTAACCCATCCATTCGCTTTTAACTAGTTTTGAACCGACAGCTCCATCTATCGGATTTTGCTAAGTCTAGAATAAGCATGGCTAAGCATTCGGTAAAATAAACGTATCCCAAAGTCCTTAACCAGTGGTGACAAGGTATAAACATGAGATCAATAACCAAGGAATGGAAATGCATACAATTGGATAATATTAACTCTACCCATTTTCCCCATTTTAAACAGACTGAAGCATGCATATAGATATTGTTTTCACAAATAAATCAATTTATTGAAAACATAGGTTCAATATGCATAGACGCTTGCCTTGCTGCAGCGAGGGGTCACACTCAGGCTCTGGGTTAATCTCCATGTACTCCGTATCCTCAGAATCTATCGATAAGAAGCAATATGCAAATAAGAAGCAATTAAACATGTCTATGCAACATGATCAATTAATTATGAGATAAATACAGTAGGATATGTATGTCCTAACAAGATTTTAGGAGAAGAACCAAGTCATTTTGCATCCTGATTGGGAGATAACAAAAATGAAAGTAGAAGGCTGAAAAACGGCAAAAGCCGAAACTATAGGAGAACTCTAAGTGGAAAAAATAAGTCTTGCCTTCTCTGGTAGGATTTTTATGAAATGTGTGAGCATTTTTATGTGGAAATAAATATCTTCCTGGTTCCGACAAAATTGGTTTACTGAAATCCGGATTTAAAATGATTTAGATATGATTTTACAAGTTAACAAAAAGAAAGGTTAGAAAATACTTAGGCCATTTTGGAGGTATTTTATCAAATTAACTTTTTCCACAGTAAGTTTACAATTTTCTGAGTTTAACAGAAGTGTTTTCACATTTTTAGCAAATAGGATGAATTTTCTAAAAATTATAAAGTTCAAGGCCATAAAAAAGTATACAAGATATTTCTATTTTTAGAGAAAAATCTTACATAGAAGTTCTCACTTTTTATGTTACAAAATTGAAGAGCACATTTTTTATGAATACAAGAAAATTTGGTTTACCTCAAAAAGGGGGTTATATATGGATTTTATATAAATATTTCAAGTTCTTAAGCACAAAATGATTATTATGTTTCTTATAATTTTATAGGATTTTTTTGTACAAAAGTGGTAATATTTTATTAGACAGTATTAAGTTCACAGATTTACAAAACTAACAAAATTGTTTCACTCAATCGAGTTTAAAATGACCAAATATGAATTTATAGTAGGCCTGAGCGCCATACAGACAGAACAGAGTCAGGCGCCTGGACAAATAGAACCGACCGTCCATATCCCAGAGTTGGTCCGGCGGTGAAACAGAGGAGGGCGCGAGCAAAGAGCGGAGAGCTTCTCGCGCGGTGACAGCGAACGGCGGCTCGGCTGTAGCCGGCCCCCAAAGAGAAAAGATAGGGAGTTCACGGCGGAGCTAGGGCGGTCTTCTGACACCTCGGTTACCGGAATCTCGCCGGCGGCGAGCTCCACGGTCTTTTCGGCCGATGAACAAAAGAGGCTACGCTCGGGCTGGCTAACTGATGGCATGCAGGCACTATCTTAGAGCTCTAGGAGTCTCACCAAGCGACGCGCGGGGTCGACAGAGTCGGCGCAGCAGCAGCGACGTCGAGGACGGCTCACGGTGCGGCGGAAAGCTTCGGCTCCACGACGGTAGTTCACTTCAGTCGGCCTGCGGCTAGGACACGGTGTCTACCAGGTTACAAACTCCTAGGATGGCTTACGTGCAAAGAATCGAATTCGGGCTTCCACCACAGAGGACGAATCGGCGTGGCGGCGCCGGATTGACCGGAGAGGAAGGAGACGACGTCGACCCTCCCGACACTGCGCTATATCCTGATTCCTTCGGCTAGGGTCTTCTGGGGGCAGGGCGACGTGTTGGCGCAAAGGCTCGTCAGACTCGCTCCGAGGCCGGCCGGAAACGGCGAGAATGACGCCGACCCAACGGCGGCACTGCAGAGCAGATGGCGAGGCACGGCGTCTTCGACCGGCGATCCTAGGGCAAACCAAGTATGAAAAATGGAACAATCAGAAAGGTGCTCATACAATGTTCTGGCTAAGGGAAGAGGATGGATTTCACCAGAGGAAACTCAGTTCCGGTCCCCACCCCGAACACTCACGGCAGCGGAGGAGATGACTTCACCGCCGGTGATCTTGGGATTTTGTCGATTTTCTCCAAGGTGGGAGCGTGAAGAGATAGGAGGAGGTTCTTCCTGGCGAAAGTTTGAGTCGAGAATGGTCGAGTTTTCCCAGATCATGCTTAATCTCAGTGTCCCTGTGAGCTGTGAGGAGAAGGAGAAGGAGGCAGCGACACCTGGTGCCATGCAGTGCTGAGCTGCTCCATCTCCCCACAGTGCCTCTGGTGGGTCCCACATGTCAGGCAACAATGTCTACCCATATTAGCTAGATTTTACTCTATGACTTGTGGGGTCCTTGGAGTTAATTCCTATGGAAAAAAGAGGGGAATGTGGGGTAGAATGGGGTGAAACTCACTGTCCCAAGACTGGCAAGGCTTACAGGTGGGCCAGGGTGGTTGTGGTCTCCCACTGGTCAGTGAAAGATGAGAGGAGAAAACTCCAGAAACTAAGTCTTGCTAGCTGTCAAGCAGCAGTCTTACACTACTTGTTCACTAGATTAATGAGGAGCATAAAATTGTGGGAAAAATTAATGGAGGTAGAGGAAGATGTGTTTAAAAAACATGCTGACCAAATTTTCATGTTAAGAAGTGTTCTGGTTTCCTTTGGTGAAAATGCAAAGTAGCACACTGATCCAGTTTTGCTGCAGTTTCACTTGTTTCTCCAGTGCCTTGATCTTGTCATTTTTGTGTTTTCTTTAGGAGATAAATTAATCCAAAATTCCTGATGGTAGGGTTCATGTTGGCACACACTTTGGCAAAAGGGCTTCTGTCTAATTAGTCTTCATTTTCACGTGGTGAATTTTAGAAGTAAACTAATTTATTTCAAGCTAGCTTCCTAGCTCTGCTGATTGAGGGATTTCGTTGAAGATTTAATTGAAGTGATAAAATTATGTAAAATTTACAGGGGCTTACTCACATCACCTGACAGGTTTAGGAATTTTTGTAGGATTTTTAGATATATAGAACTTAGAAAGTGACAACTAGCACAAAGCAAAGGATTAGCTAGGGCTTAACACTAATTACCTTAATTTTTAGATTTAGGGCTGTGACACTATAAATATTTTTATTCCCCGCTGACATGACGCGGAAGGAGTCTAGCTTTTGAGTGGGACGCCACTCCGGAAAAGACTATAAACTCATATTCCAACTGACATGAAGTCGAAGAGTCCTATATACGAGTAGTCTTCTACTCGGCAAGACTATAAAGTTTATTCCGGTTGACATGATACCGAAGAGTCGCAAATACCCAAAGTAATCTACTCGGGAAAGACTTCCAGGTTAAAGATCTTTGACTTTATGTTTAATTGTCTTCACAATTAAGCACAAAGTCGGGGGCTACACCTAATAGGTGCGCCTATTCGGCGCACACTATTCATATATCTACATGAAGCCCTTCATAGCCTCACTGCCAGCTGACATGAAGCAGGACTCGGGAAGACTTACTCGGACAAAGAGTACTTGGAGCATCGCACTCGTAACCTTCACCGTGAGAGGATGAGCACTCGCATCAGCTGTGACTCAACTATGAAGGTCTCAGGGGCTACTGTGGAGCCATGGGCCCCGGGTACCTTACCAGCACATGGCCACTCGGATAGAGGATGGCCAGACCATGTAATTAGAGATAAGATAGCACCCGGCAGGCTGTGCCTTGTATAATAAGAAACATACCTTAGTCGGATAGGATTCTATCTCTAAGAAGGAAATCCCTTGTCGTATCCGACTAGTGATCCTTACATGTACCCCTGTCCCCTAGTATATAAAGGGAGGCAGGGCGCCCCATGAGGGCACGCAAGATCATTGATCGCAAAACCACCTCAGAGGAATAACACCTCAACTGGACGTAGGGTATTACCTCACATCGAGGGCCTGAACCAGTATAATTCTCTTGTGTTCCTCTGCCATCCACCGAATTCCAGGTCGCCGAGTAGCCCCATAACATTATTGCCGGTGTAAAACATCGACAGTGTGCGCCCTAGGGATAACCCTGGGACGTCCCAACTCATATATATACAGTAGCTGTCATTGTTTAGGGGTGGGTTTTGCTTAGATTATTCTGTCTTCAACAGTTTCGCCGTTTATCAGTTTGTAAGACCCCAACTTTGAGAGTATAATCATTCATCTGCAAGTGAGTTGCAATCTTTCTTGTTCTTGCTTGTGTTCTTCGATTCGCATGCAGGGATTAGCCTTCGTGGCGAGGTCAACTGGGCAGCGCACGGTTGATAACGAGAGGAGACGTGGCGCAGCGATTGCAAGGTTCGGGTCTTGGCGATCAGAAGCTGGATCGTGAGTGTCGATTCTCCACCAAATCGAGAGTTATCTTTACCTAACAGAAGATCGGGCACCCCATTGCCGTCATGCCGACACGACAACCATATCGGCCAGGCTACCCCCTTGTGCCATGACGGATCCAGAAGCCGATCAACCCGACCCTGAGCTGACCCAACTCCATCATGCCCATCCTCACCAACAGTGCCTCGAAGAGGGAGAAGCTACGCTACAAGCCCAGCCGTTGCCCACGCTGGCTTGTGGTATGTACATAAAACTGCTCAAGGGGTTCATACGAACCAGTCCTTAATTGCCATGGGTGTGACCAGCAAAACCATGCACCCACAATCCAACATTAAGGCCATATTTGAGATATATGGTTATCCATGACCAAAGTTCCATCATCCGACATAATGTCGAACAATAAAGGTAATAATGAGTATTTATTCCCAAGGTGAGCTAGTTGAGTCTAAGCATGGCTAAGCATCCTAGAAACATTTTAATAGTCAAGTTCTTACCCAGGCTACAAAGGTATAAAGGTTAGTCAAGTTATAGTCATCAAATTTTATATATATAGATTAAACCTTCCCACATGAAATAATGAAAACATGCACTTTTATTTATTCAAAGCAAATAATTTGCATAAAGTAGGTGCAATATGTTCAAGAAAACTATCTAACTTGCCTTGCTCTGGCTCTACAAACTCTGCAACTACCACGTAGTACACGGGAGGGTCGAAAACGTCGGTTTCTATAGCAATCAAAGCACAAACAATTAAAAACAGTACATGAGAACACTGAAACATGAGCTACAACTAGTTTTAATGGATTCTTGACATTTTTTTGGATTTAATGAAATTTGAATGGAATTAATCAGAGCTTGTATGAATTAGTTGTGAATTTTTAAAGGTTATATGTGTTTTTACTATACAAAAATAATCCCTAAATGATTTATTGTGCATTTAAAAGGAATTATGCCATCAGCCAACTGGGAGACCGGTACCGATTGGCAAGCCACGCCGATCAGTGGCACACGGATCGGCGGCATGGTGGCCGCGCGGTCTACCGTGGCCGGATGGATTCAGGCCATGTGGCTGCCGACACGGCAGCCACGGTAGACCGAGGAGCTGACACAGCGCCAATGAGGCACCGACGTGGCGAGGCACGGGCGCCCGTGGTGAGCGCCACGCGGCCGCCCCAATCTACCTTGGGGTAGACGGATGGCTAGAACGAAAGGGCAGTGCCTCGCTAGCACAGCCCGAGCCGCGCGTGAGGCGCGGCCCGATGGTCGCTGTCGGTGACCATCTGGTGCGGCGGAGGGCACGGCGAGTGCTAAGGGGGAGAGGGGAACTAGTCAGGGCCTCACCGAAGGTCGGCGAAGAAGAGGCGATGGGGAAGCTTCAGGGTGGCGACGCCGATGGGGTTCCGGCGGTGTAAAGTGGCGACGGAGGCGCGGATGAGGTGTGGGAGGTCCTAGCGACGGTGTAGAACAGGTTGGGGGGAGAATTGCCCGAGCGTACCGATAGAATTCCGTGGCCAAAGGCCAGCGGAAACAATCAACGAAGGGGATGACGAGGAGAACCAGCCTAGGTGCTCCGGAGTGCGGTGAAGCCGTGTGCAAAAGCGAGCGTGGTGGCGGCTACAACAGTGGCAATGCTCGCTGGAGTGGCGAAATACGGTGACGGCTTGGATCATGGCACGGAGGGGGTTTGAGGCACTGGCTTGTGAGGTAGGAAAAAGAAAGAGGAGCAACGGTGAGGGTTTAAATAGCTCGGGAGCTCAAGATCATGGCGAGGTGCCAAATTTCGTGAAAAGGGGAAGCGGCGGCCGGGGGGAGGTGCGAATTCTTCGCAAGAGTGGGCGAGAGGGACGAAACGTGGGGAACGGCTCGGCGACTGAGTCCATGTCATTTGAATCAGGAGAGAGGGCGAGTGGGCTCGGGGCGAGGCGGAAATCAAACGTGTGGGCAGCTTGAAGCTGATATGTGGGGCCTTGGTCCCACATGTCAACTCGAGGGGTGCGGGGAAGCGTGGCGAGCGGGCCCCGGTTGGCAGCGAGAGATAGCGAGGAAGGGCACACGGGAAGCTAGGCCGCGGGAGTAGGCCGGAACAGGGACGGGCCACGGCCCAGGAGGAAAAGAAAAAAGAAAAAGAGGAAAAAGGGAGGGGAAAATGGAAAAGGGATTTCTAGGAGCTTTTTAATTCTGATAACACATTTGGATTCATTAAAAATACTTCCGATGTTCGAAAAATTCCAGTAAAAATCCTGTTAGAATATTTTGGCAAAAGGAATATAAGAAAAAATACCCCTACCATGGTAGATTGTTTTTTTGTATTTTCACCACTGATTAATTTCCTTTGCCTTATTTAAATAATTTCTTTGAGTATTTTTGAAACACCCTGAATTTATCCCATATAAAAATATTGTGAAAAAAGAATTTTAGAAATTAAATTAAAAGCCTCTAGGAGTGTAAATACTAAAATCAGAGAAAAATCTATAGCAAAATGGGCTTGGAAATAATTTTATAAAATTTGTGCTTAATTATCTATTTGCTGAAATTTTTTGGGATTTATTTGATGAAGAAAAGTATTTTTGGTGAATTAAATAGTGTTCATAGCATTAAAATAAATGAAAAAGAATTAAAAACCCCCTCCCTATGCACGGGCCAAATCCGGCCCATTACTGTGCACTTAACCTCCCTGCGTGCGCATGCTCGGCCCACGGCCTGCGGCCGCCGCGTTGCTCGTGCCTCGCCGACAGGTGGGCCGCACCTATCGGGTGGTCTTCAACCTCTTGCCAGGGAGAGTCCTGTTCATCCCTGAGCGCCACCGCCGCAATCCCACAAAATCCAAAAGCCTCGGCCCCGATCTCGTCCAATTGGTTGTGGGGGAAACGGAGCCTCGATCCTCCTGTACCTTATCCCCAAGAAACCGGAGCCCTATTGCCGTCGGTTTAGGAGACCCGAAGCTTCTCGACTTGGACCTTATCCCTAATCCGCTGCCACCGCAAATCTCGCTGAACCCGAGCCGGACTCCACCCCTCTGCCTTAAATAGCAAGCCCGAGACCCCTAGGAGCTTTCCCGTGCACTAGTTTGAGCCCTAGCTAGCCCTAGCCACCTCCCCATGTCCTGAGCTCGCTTTGCCGCCACCGCCGAGCCCCGATCGCGTGTCACTACAGCTTCGGTCACCGTTAGCGTTCGCTGCTGCTTCTGTGAGCCTCGCCGGAGCCCAAGGAAGCTAGGCCACCACCCCTAGACCGCCGGAGATCGCCGGAACACCATCGCCGTAGGGAACCCGAAGACCGCCGCCGCTAGAAGCTCACCGCCAGCCTCTCTCATCGCCAATCCTTGCCGTTCTGCCCTTGGTAAGCATCACCACAATCTCCTCTACCTGTTCTCGTCCTCGCCGCGTGCCGCCGTGCCACCTATCGCCGGTGACCATTGGTCCCCGTGCCACCATCGTCGCCGCCGTCGTCTGTGCCGACTTGTCCATCAACGTGGCTGCCGCGTAGGCGCCAACTTAGATCCGCTCGGATCTAATCCGAGTCGTCGATTGCCCGATCTGATCTCGGCCATTCGATTTCCTCGTTCGGATCTTAGCCTTAGATCCGTTAGATCAAACCTCAGCCGTCCGATCTAGGTTAGATTAAATCCTGGACCTCCGATCTATCCTAAATCGTGGATTAAATCTCGGCCATCCAATCCGATCCCATAAAATCCTAGCCGTCGGATGGATCCGTGGACCCCGGTGGACTCTGTCCACCGACCAGAACCCCTCCCTCTCGCTGCCAGTGGCCCCCACTGGTCAGCTGGGTTCACTCTCTCTCTCTCCAATGATGTCATAATTCCCTTACCCGAATTAAATTAATTCACTAATGACGCAATAAATCGGTTTAATTCTTTTAAATGCTTTAAAAAGGGTTTAAACTTCTAAAATTCATAACTAATTCATCCGAACTCCGTTTGGGGTGATTCAACTTGCAAAATTCTTTAAAAATCAAGATCTACCCATTAAAAATATAATATTGTACTGTTTATGTGTGTTGATGTACTGTTTTTCTCATTTTTGTTTATTGCCTTTAGCCGCCAACGTTCAGGAAGAGCCGTAGTTTCTCGAGGAGAGTTTCGAGGCTTGTGAGGAGCAGCATGGCAATTCTCACAGATTCCTTAGTACCTTTGAGCATATTGTTCCTATGTTTAAAGCTATATTTTCCCTTCAACTCTGCATTGATTTTGGAATGTCATCGGTAAAGGGAAACCCTAATCCTTGTTTATGGCCTCTTTGACTTGATTACTAGATATTGTACCTATGGGATAAATGTGACTAGCTAGCTTTATTTATTTTTTTGACTGAAACTGTGGAGCATAGCTCCCCAGGAATAAATTAAAGCAGAACAAAACCAGGTTACAAAACTTGTTAGCTAGGAGCTAACCATGGACGAAACCTTTCCGTACAAAGAGCTACCTATTACAACGTACTGAGCCAAAGATCTATTACATGTTGGAGATTTGGGGGATAGCGACATAAGTGGAGTCTAACTACTCTTATGAACCGGGCTTTCCAAGCAACTATGAAAGGTACATGATCATTGAAAATGTAATTATTCCTCTCCTTCCGGATGCACCAGGCAGCGATAAGAAATAGGTCCATGAAGAATGGCAAACGAAGCTGTTGTTTTTCTGTTCAATCATCTGATACATGCTTCCTTGAACATCCCACTGTATGCCAAGCAAAAACCACCGTGTGACACTAGAAGTACATTCAAAGAACAGATGCATTGCAGTCTCTTCAATATCATCGCTGCAAAGGACACAATTGTAACCCTCATCAAGGTGTTTCTTCCTTTGTCTCAAGATGTTTCTAGTGTTTAAACGGTCACTTAGGAGAAGCCACCCAAAGAAATTGACTTTTGGCATGCAATGAGTTTTCCAAATCCATATGTAAGGTGCTGGGGGTGTTATGGCCAAGAAAAAATGATTGTAAAATTTACTGGAAGAGTAGTTGGAGCCCCAAATGAACGACCAGATATCCTCATCTTGCTCTGTAGTCCTATATGAATTCAGGATGTCTTGGAAGATTAACAATTCATTGTAAGCTTGCCTTGACATAGGGAGTTTGAAAAGCTGCAATACATCATCCAACAAGAGAGCCTGCTTCATAGAAATGTCTTGGTTGTTGGCATAGGCAAAGAGGTTAGGAAATTTGATGCGAAAGGGTTCATCATGAAAACCATCTTCCCAAAGACCCACTGAATCTCCAGGCCCAGGTGTACATTTAGCAATACCTCTATAGGAAATTTGCAGCTTCAAAATGTCCTTCCACCAAAAGGACCCTTTGATGGGTGACAAGTGTGGTACTTTCATGGTGTAGTATGAATCCCAGATTAAATGAACCCAAGGAACATCCACTCTGTTATAGAACTTATCAAGCTGTTTTAGCAACAGAGTATCATTTTGCAAATAGAGATTTCGGACCCCCAATCCTCCTTTCGTCTTGGGCACTATAACAGTGGGCCAAGCTGCTAAATTATATCCCTTGGCATCAATAGCATTCCCTCTCCAAAGGCAATCTTTCCTGAATTTGTCAATGATCTCAATGACCTTTTTAGGTAACTTGATGGTACACATAAAGTATGTAGGCAGTGAGGACATGACTGAGTTGACCAGCTGCAATCTTCCTGAGTATGACAAAAAAGTAGAACTGGCAGACATTCTCCACTAAAGGCTTAGTAGTACCAAGCGGCAGCCCCAAATAAGTGAAAGGCAAAGAGCCAAGGGAGCAACCAAAGACTCCAGTGAGGTGAGGGATTTTTGGTTCTTCAACATTAATAGGGATAAGGCAAGATTTGTGGTAGTTGACTTTGAGCCCTGTTGAATCAGCAAAACTTTGTAAAAGAGCTTTTAAGCAATGTAGTTGCCTAGTATCAGCTTGCATAAAGAGCAAAGTGTCATCAGCGTACTGCACAATAGGGAAGTGATCTGTGTCTCTATTGGGTAAGGGCAAGCTGAGAAGACCATTGTTATGTGCCTTATTAATTATGCTTTGTAGAAGATCGGCTGCAAGCACAAATAAAAGAGGGGATAAAGGGTCACCCTGTCTAACACCTCTCTTGCAGCTAAACTCTTTCCCAGGTACCCCATTTAAAAGGACTGAGGATATGCCTGATTGAAGAATATTCTGAATCCATTGATTCCATCTTGGTGGAAAACCCATGGCTTGCATGACTTGCAGGATAGCTGAGAATTCAACCTTGTCAAAAGCCTTTTCGAAATCTAACTTGAGAAGTATGATTTCCCTTCTGGAATGATGGCATTGATGAAGAAATTCAAAAGCCCAGCCTAAACAATCTTGTATTGATCTCCCTTGCAGGAAACCATATTGGTTTCTATGAATAATTCTTAAGATCTCTTTCTACAATCTGTTACTGAGAATCTTGGTGATGATCTTCATTGAAGAGTTCAAGAGAGAGATGGGCTTGAAGTCAGAGACCCTTTCAGGGTTGTTTTTCTTTGGAACCAGTGTAATATAGGAAGTATTTAAGCAAGTGAGATCCACTGAATTATTGTAGAAAGCATGGCATAGAGAATAGATGTCCCCTTTAATTACTTCCCAGCATTTCCTATAGAAGAACCCATTGAAACCATCTAGTCCTGGGGCCTTGTCCTTGGGCATATCATGTATAACAGCATCAATTTCTTCAGTTGTGAAAGGAAGGACAAGTTCCTCTAGATCAATAGGATTATAGAACTGAGGCAAATTGAATAGCATCTGAGGATTTTCAGTAACACCCATTCTTCCTTTGAATTCAGTCCAAACAAGAGCTGCCTTTTCAGCATGGTCAGTAACCACTCTATCATCAGTACCAAGGATTTGTGGGATTGCATTTCTTCTAAAACCTTCAGTGGCCATAGAGTGAAAAAACTTGGTATTTTCATCCCCATACCTGACAAGCCTATTGGTGAACCTTTGTTTCCAATAAATCTGCTGGTATTTGAGGAGCTTTCCTAACTGTTGTTTGATCACTGCTCTGAAATTTTCTTCAGGTATAAAGAGATCTTTTTGCTCCTCCAGCTCATCAAGGAAAGAAAGAACTATATTGTAGTTTTTAATAAGAAGCACCAAGTTAGACCTGTTCAGGTTCCAAGATTTGAGATTACTGTGAAGCCTCTTGAATTTTGCTGATATAATGCGAGAAGGGCCATTTGAGTGCATGGGCAGGTGCCAAGAGTCATTAACTAGATCAGAAAAACCAGGCAACAATGACAAGTAATTTTCAAAGCGAAACATGTTTGACTTGGGGATTGAGGTACCAATCTGGATCTTACAAGGTGTATGATCTGAAGTTGTCTTTGCTAAAGGAAAGACCATTGTGTTTGGGTATGTAACTGTCCATGGTGGAGATGTGAAGAACCAGTCAAGCTGCTGCAAAAGTGGTTGCTCTTGCATGTTGCTCCACGTATAAGACCGGCCTTTTAAAGGCAGCTCTATAAGGCCTTGCTCACAGATGATCGTATTGAAAGTGATTATGTCATCAACATTACCACCAGCTCTATTACGGTTTTCAGCTGATCTATAGAAATTGAAGTCTCCTGCTAAAAGCCAAAGATCACCATTGCTTATATCAAGACTAAACAGCCAAGCCACAAAAGTAGAACGGTCTGGCTCTCTCGTTGGCCCATAAACATTCACTAGCTTCCATTTCTCAAGGTTATGAGTTGAAGTAAATTCCACCGTAATAGCAAAAGGTTGTATGTCAATGAGCTCAGTTGTGAAAAAAGAGGAGTTCCAAAGCGTGATGAGTCCACCAGAGGCACCAGACGAGGGAGAAAATTGAAACTTGTCAAAGCGTCGGGGAATAAAATTCTTAAGAAAAGCCCAGTCTAGGTGCTCTCGCTTGGTTTCTTGCAAACAAATGATGGAACAATTACCTTCATCAATCTTGTTTCTAATAAAAGACCATTTGTCTAGGTCATTGACCCCACGAACGTTCCAACACAGCACATTCTAGCAATGATTATGAGCATTATCCATTAAACCAGCCAAGATAAAAGTATAACGCTTAACAGCATAGCTGATAAGTTCACAAAGGCAGAGTCAACAGAGGGACACAAGGAGACAGTGATAACCAAAAGGCAAGAAAATAAAGTTTCCTCAATCCACCGAGTGAATTGGGCCCAGCATATAAGAAATGAATTATTCATTGGATTCACGACCAGATTGGAGGATTGCTTCAGTGACCTCCTCAGGAGGGACTGCACAAAAAGCTGTAGCAATGTTCTGTATCACAGGGATAGGAACCATTGCACCATCAGCTGCGGTGGATTCCTGGATGGTTTGTAGCTAGGTCTCAAGTTCAGCTGATGTCAGCACCTTCTTGCTCTTCCTTGGTTTCCTGTGGATCTCCAAGATTTCAAGTTTGAAACCTTCAGGCTTGAATCGTCTGGTGCTCCTCCTGACCATGTCATCAACTACCGGAGTGGAGGCCTTCCTACTGCGCCTCTTACGCTTGGCTGGAGGTGACACTTGCACTGGCTTGCTAGTGAATTCAGGAACTGCAGGATCTGAGCACTGGTTCTGAGACTGATTTGGTTCACTCCAGTTTAGCTGCTGCATGTTGTCCCTCTGTTCCTCTGTCAAAGTGTTGTTCATGCTGGGAACAAAGGGGTTGTTGTTTGTAGGAACTTGTGTTTGCTCAACTGCCACCTGCTGGACTACTAAAGCACTCTGAACACTGTGATCATTTGCAGTGACCATTTCTCTGACAGTACCTTGACCTGGCTGGAGATGAGTAGTAGAGGACGTAGCATGAATCCTTGCGACAGATCCTTGATCTTCAGCTATAACTTCCTGATTCTGGTTAACTTCTATCAGGTGATCCATGACTTGGTCAGCAGCTTGCACAACATGGTCCACTTCGCCTGAAGCAATAGGCCGTTGAAAAGGATGTGGGTTACTGTTATGCTCCGGGGGGGGGGGGGGTTGAGGAAGCCAGAACGTCGATTGGCGCATTGGGTCCAAGGGACCACTGAATAGAAATTTCTCCCTCGCCGCCAATTTCTTTATACGAGTGACACTTACTGGGCTTCAAGGCCCATTTCAGATTTTGGTCCAATCGCCTTTTGTTACAAAAGCGAGCTTTATGACCATAGTTGTAGCAATAAAAGCATCGGATTTTCTCCCAACAGTTTTTTATTAGATGGCCTGGACTCAAGCATTTGAAGCAGAGGCGAGTTGAGTCAGGGAAGAAATTGAAGCGTTATTGGTTAGCTAGAATACCTCTAGGACTCTGCTTAGCCATGCTTAGCAAACTATAGAATAACTTCTAGGCTATAACATTAACTTCGATTATAATATTTAGTTCACATGAAATGATGATTCCATTTATGACTATGGTCGTGCGAGGATAATTTTATAGTCCACTAAAACTTGATTAAAAGGTGGGTTGCGAGCACCAGGGTTGTGAATGCTGCTAGCGATGCTCGTGACAGTTAAGGACCGGTTCGTGGACTACTTGTTGTGAAACAATACCCGTACTAACCACAAGCCAGAATGGGTAACGTCGGGAACCAAAGTGTAGTTTGTTCAACTGGAGGCCCCATGGTGTGTTGTGGTTGTGTCAATAAGACCACCATGGCTGCGTCAATAAGTCCATGTTTTGGGCATTGGGCCATCTCCCTGTCGAGGAACCTGATCAACCCTACTAGAGACTAGTGGTCCAGCGGGTGGCTCTCCTGTTGTGCGGGTTACATGGAGGGTCTTGTCACAATTCTTTTCCAAGATACCGTGGTGGTATTAAGGCGCACAATGATGTGTTGTGGAGTTATGTCTTATGGGTAAATTGGTACACCTTTGGCCTAGCCGTGCCCACGGTTAAGGGCGAGCATAGCAATGTTTTCTGTGATTAGTTCCACACTACTTGAATATGACTGTTAAATGGTGGAATATGTTTAGCTCCAAGTTGGAGTGGTTGGGCCTATACCGTTTTGGTGAGCAGTATAGTGTTGATCAATATTGCTTAATAATTAATGCTTTATTACCCTCTTAAATGTTTTGTTCAATGTTTTTTATGCAAATTGAGCCATATTATGCCATCCTTTGTTACCCTGTGCACTGTCATATTTGCTATGTGGCTTGTGGAGTATTTCATGTACTCACCTTGCAATTAACAATCATCATTAAGAAGAGTACTTTAGCGAGGAGGATTTCTTGGAGGATTAAGCAGGAGCCCGGTCAACTTCATGGAGTGGATTTCGTCACGTCGTCTTAGTTTACTTTCCGCTGTTAGAACTTTATTATTTTTGAGAGGTACCATTCGCCTCTGTAATAAATACTTTCGATACGTAAACAATTACTTTGATTATCAACTATGTCATGTGTGCCTCGGTTGATTCCTGGACGAGGATTTACACACAATAAAACTCCAGAATTTTGGATGGAAATTCTGGGCATGACAATTTTCTTGAGTATATTTTGTGTGGCTCTATTAAGGGGAAAAAATCTCAGGGTGTGACACCAGCGGGTCGAGCCGGCCGTAAGATGATAGAGCCTCTAGAGGTTTAGGCTAGGGGTAGAAGAGACTGGCCTCGAGGCACAGCCCGTGTAGGGGGAGGGAGATGCCCGCAGCCCCCCAGCCAAGAAGAAGAAGAAGATGACACCGAAGCCTGAGAGCCGTCCTTTCGCAAGCTTGCCATGGGGCTTCACCGGACCAAGGCCCAGGTAAATCCCTTGCGATCTTCTCATTTCGCGTGGCATCATTCTCATCCCCTTTTCTCCAGATGCTTATTGGTTCTTCTTGCCTCCCCCATTGTGCTCCATGTGCCCTAGGCAGCCAAAGGAGACGGGTCCCATGCAGGGCCCGGGGGCCCCAAATTCCTCGGGGTCAGAGAGACTGAGGCTGTGGCGGCACCACCAGCGGCCAACCTGCCCCACCATTCGGGGGCAGCCCTTGGGTCTTCACCTCTGTCAGGGGGGATGGTCGAGCCAGAGGGCGAGATCGTGGGGCAAGCCATCAAATCGACACATTCTCGACCCCGCTGTTTTGACGAGGCGAGTGCAAATCCTTTCCGGGTCACGCCCTGGACCTGGTGGAGCTCCGGGAGACCACCCTCATTGAGTGGGCAGAGCTCGACAAGATATGCTCTACCCTAGCCACAGAGGAGGCCTACCTTAAGGAGGGGCGCCAACAGCTGGAGGCGCTTGTCCGTGCCGCCAAGGCGGTTTTCGACCGCAATGTGGCTGAGGTGGAGCAGGAAGGCACCTGTAACAGCCCACTTTTGATCTTTGGTGCATAAAACCGTTTTTCCATCTGCATGCTCTTTATGTCATCTTTCATGCATGAAAAATCTCAGCCAACGGGTTAAAGATCGTGCGATCTGTATAAACCAGCGCCTTAGGGGCAAATCTGAGCAGGCACAGACAGTGACAATGGAACGGACCGTCCGGACTGGGAGTGGATGGTCCGGCAAAGCAAAGAGCAGAGCCGGCGAGCTTCTCGGCGACGGCGGCTTTGGCTGTAGTCGGGCCCCAAGGAGAAAGGATAGAGGACGAGCAAATATGCTCGTGCCCGCGCCCTCCCTCGCGCCCGCGCCCTCTCCCGAGTTCGCGCCCGGGATCTCTCTCGAGTCCGCGCCCTTTCTCACGCCCGCGCTCTCTCGCGCCCGCGCCCGCGCTCTCTCGCGCCCGCGCCCCTCTCCCGAGCCCGCGCCTTACCCGCGCCCATGCCCTCTCCTGAGCCCGCGCCCTTGCTCGCGCCCGCGCCCTCTCGCTCCCGAGCTCGCGCCCGCGCCCTCTCTCGCGAGCCCGCGCTCGTGCCCTCTCGTGCCCGCGCCTGCGCCCTCTCGCTCCCGAGCTCGCGCCCGCGCCCTCTCCCGAGCCTGCGCCCGCGTCCGCGCCCTCTCTCGCGAGCCTGCGCCCTCGCCCGCGCATTCATCCAATGGGTCTCGTGTTTGGATGGCATGGTTGTTGGAGTTAATCCTCAAGTGTGAATCTTTGATACGTGATGCTATCTTTTGTGCCCTGTGCCCCATCGTCCAAACGAGATCACGCAAGGATCTCTCCCCGCCCGTGCGGCTCGACCAGGTGGCTTCCTCTGCGCGCCCCAGACCACGTGAGAGGGAGAGGCAGAGCCACCTTGGGACCTCGCGAGATGCCCCCGACAGCCTCAACAGCGCCCTGCCCTGTTCCATCTGTCTGCTGCACGCTTGCCCGCGCACACGCCATCGCGAGACCGTGGAGCAGAGCAGTGCCCCTCCCCTCTCCTCTCCCTTCCCTGCCTTCCTTCTTAACCAAGTCCATGTCCTCCTGCTTCCCCAGCTCGCCCTCTTTCTCACCTGCCAAGGACCCAAAGGATTGCCCCTTGGTTCGCTGAGAACGTGAGGTGCCGTCCACGGCGCCGACGAGCACACGCCTTCCGTCTGGGAGCTCCACAGGCACCACTGCAGCCTCCATCGTGTGCAATCCTGTTGCCGAGCCGACCATTGCCTCAACGTTGCACCCCACTGCCTACACTCTTCGGTGAGCTCCTGTTTCTGCATGTGCTTTCTTTGTATTCCTGGGAGGCCACTAGTTCTCCCCACATCCTTGGCTTGGCCTGTCATGCCATTGTTTTGCCATCCACCCAAGCGTCACCACCGTGGCCACATGTGTGGATGAGGCTCAATCGGAGCATGGCTGCATGTATTAGAACCCTACGACCTTGCATGCAGGACCCCTAGAGCTTCCCCACACCCCTGCATAACTAGCCATGCACTAGAGCATGAGGAGACAGAGGTAGACAAGCCGTGCATTAGCTTGGCTTTTCACCGAACACCTTAGGTGCGCTTGTGTTTGAGTGAGTGGCAGCCACCCCTTCAGCCCCATGCAAGCCGGGTTGGCCCCACTAGCGTTAGGACGGGATAAAACCACGAGTAGAGCAGCTGCTGTTGAATTCCCGATTTTGCCGGTTGTCGTTAACGTGCGAAGACGTGTAGTTTGCGTGTATGAAGACATCGTTTTTGGACCGAGGCGTTCGCCACTACCGAAGCCTTCCCGTAGGTTCCACTTGTACATCCAGTGACCCCTAGGCCCTAGAAACCCTCCACGCCCCCAAATGCCTTAGGTTAAAACTTCACGCCCGGTGGATTTCATGTGTTAGGCCGTTTTAGTGACGTGTGAGCGCGCGCGATTAATATCCTAGTGAGTTGGAGTATATCCACTTTTGGCAGTTGTCCTTAGGTTCACAGCAGCACACATGTAGGTTTCGTACCATGAAAATGCCCCTAGAACCGAAAACGTCCCAAATAGACCACCCGTTAAGTCGGTAGAATGTTTTCAGCCGTTTCTGCAGTTCGGTCGAGCGAAAACGCTGTTTCTCAATTATTTTCGATTTTAGGACAGAGCAGACTTCGTTTAGCCGTATCTCCCTCATACGAACTCGGATTCAAGCGATTCTTTTTCCTAAATTCATCTAAAATCATGCACTTGCATATTCTGCAAAAATATTTGTACTTCCTGTTCTGTTAAATATTTTACCGTTGTTTTCATTGCATTCGTTTGGTATTCTCGTAGAACACGACGTTGTTGACCCGGTTGTGGAAGGATCAGAAGAGTTCCAAGAAGTCCAGGAACGAGGCAAGCACCCCCTTGATCAATTGCTCCTATATTTCAAACTTACAAACTATATTGATTGCAAACTATTATGCATGCGATGTTTTACTTGAAAATGTGTGGGATTCTTGGGTAGTTAACCTCTTGTTGCATATGTCTTATCCTTGTTATTTGAGTATCATGAATTCCTTGTCACTTATGTTGCCACTGAAAATTTGGGTTCATGTGGTTGGGAAGATGTCAATAGGTATGCTTAGTTTGCTATTTAATCAATGCTACTTGTTATTTGATTTTGGGATGTTGGGGAAAAGAAGCATTTGCGAAAATATGGAAATGAACAGTGGGTAATTCCCCTGTGCTCTTGGTGGAAAACAAAAACTGAAAACATGCTTTTGGACTTGGGCGAGTGGATGTAGTGTTCGGTGCCTTGTTGTGGTACCGATTAGGGGGTTGTCTCGCCTGGGTCACTAAGGACCGATTCTATGGTGTAGCTAGAACCAAGAAGCACAGTGCAAACCACATGTGGCTCTTATGGGGAGTTTCTAGCTTAGTATATTGTTGATACCTAGCAATAGACCTGCCGGTGGTAGTAGTAGGTCATTATTGTTGACATTGGGATAGTGCGGGTTATGGTTTTTGTCCATAGCCCGAAGGTACCTTGATTATTGTTCAAGGGTGACCAGCACATCGTATGAGCCTTGGGGATTTTGGGAGGCCTCCCAACTCCCTAGGGATGGATCATAAGCGCGGGATATTGCTAGGTCAACGGTGGAAAGGCTTTGTCATTGATGGTGTGAGCCTCCTGTGTGGTAACTTATATTGTCCTTGTCATGTGGGTACAGTTGTACACACTCTCGAGAGTTAAAACTATTCGAATAGCCGTGTCCTCGGTTATGGACGACTTGGGAAATTCTCCACCGTAGTAGTTTTAATTTTTGGGAACTGTTTTGGGGAAAGATCTTGGTGTGAACGGGGAGTTCGCTGGGATGGTTGTGGCAGCGTGTTGCCACTGTTGGCTGGCATGGGCAGGGAGCCCATATGGTTGGAAACACTTGGGGGTTGATGCTTATATACTTGTTTGCTGTGCTAGCTTGATTTACAAAAATTTCGTTGCAAAACCGCAATGTTTTCGCTATGTATATTATGATTTATGCAAACTGCAGGACCTGAACCATCCCTTGTTTATCTTCGCATATTATGGAATACCATTGCAAACACTATAATTCTTGCGGAGTATGTATTGTACTCACACACGCTTGTGTGACTTCTTTTTTTTAGAGATGGTTGAGGAGGACCCGACAATCGGGTACTTCTATGCAGCGGGTTTTGGAGACGACGACGACGGTGCTTACTAGGGCTTACCGGTTGGTTGCCTATGGGCGGGCAGAGGCATACTTGCTGGTTTTTGGTGCCTCTATTATCTTGTTTCCACTGTTGAACTCTTTGTTAATTTGTTGTTCTATTTGGCCGGTCGGCCTCTATGTAATCGCTAAAGTCTAGACTCTTGTACGACTTATGTTTGGACTGCTGTGAGCTGAACCTGTGATGTATGGATTATGATGCCAATGTTGAATGTGTGTGCTAGCAATTGATCGTGGGACTAGCACGGTACACACATAGGGTTCAGGGTCAAACCCGGGTCCGATAGCACCGCCCTAGACGCGGAGCATGTTGAGGCCATCGCCACGAGGGAGGAAGCCGCGAAGGCCTTGAAGGAGCCCTAGGGTCAGCAGGAGGCCATCATCGTCCTCAAGGCTTGGGCCGACGCGCGCATCCGATAGCCGGAAGGGCGTGAATAGGAGCTCACACGCTGCGAGGAGGCGGTGACTGTAAATCCCTGAAATCAACTTAAGTTATAATTGTGCTTTAACACATTTTCTAGAAATTTTAAAATACAAAAAAGAACCTTCAACCAATTAAAAATACCCAAGAGTGAATCCAATTTGGCTTGTGGGTATTTTTCTTAAATTCCTCATGTTCTGAAATGCACCCTCAATTTTTACTAGAATTTTCAAAGCACAATAACTAAATTTTAAGCCACAAAAACATTTAACAATTTTTTTGTAATTAAGAAATTAAAAGAAATTCCCTTTTTCTCTTTAGGCTGGGTTTTGCCCATCCCTCTCTCTCTCCCCCCGTGCCAGCTTGCGCCGGCCTACCACCTCCCGCCTCCCCACTTCCCTTCCCTAGGCCGGCCCAACTTAGTGCCTGTGCACCGCACGGCCCGGTCGAGCCAACCCCGCCTCTCTCCAGTCACCAACAGGTGGGTCCCACCTATCGGATCGGTCCCCCACCTCTGCCGTCCCACCCGTGCCTAGCCGATTCCCTCCACCTCCCCCGCCGAGCAATCTGCCTCCTCCCGGCTGGTTGACTCAATTGAGAGGGGGAATTATTCCCATTTACTCCCACATCAATCCCCCCATAAAACCCATTCAATCCGAGGGTGGAAACCCTAGATTTATTCCCCATTTCCTGCCGGCACCATTGATGGCTGCCGAGATCCTCGTCGCCGCGATTCCCTTGCCCGGTGCCTCCCCTTCCTTCCCATGCCCAATAAATTGGAGCTCTCATCCTCCTCTTTCTATTTTGATCATATTCCGAGCTCCCCACGCCTCACGTCACCGTCGCGTCATCGTTCTTGAGCTCCGCTGCCATCGCTCGCCTTCGGTTGTGCATTGTCTCGGGACCTCGCCGAGCTTGGCCGTTGCCACCACCAGCCTCACCTCGTCGCACTGCACCTTGGCCACTACTTCACCGAGCCTAGAGGAGAATGGAGTGTTGTCATTCTCGCGAACCCGAGCCTCTCCGCCACTTCTTCCTCATCACAGGTCACCCTCGTCGCCATCCGTCGCCACTCTCGTAGGGGTGAGGATCGCCTCCTTGCCCTCTACTCGCTCTGCCCCGTCCCAAAGCCCTCCGCCACGCTGATGGTCACCCCTGTAATAAATACTATGTTATCGCTTCCGCTGATGTACTCTGATATTAAACAACTTTGTAATGTGTACCTCGCCTCCTGGGATGAGGATTAATGCACTTGCGAATGGAAACGGTTGTGTGTTTTCCGGACGCTACAAGTTGGTATCAGAGCCCCCTTGACCCTAGGATGAGCCAGCTAATCCCAGCCTTAGGAAAGGTATTTCTACAAAGGAAATCTTTATTATATTTGTGAAAACTATGTTTTCTGTCTTGACCTGCTATTTCTTTACAAAATTTCATCTACTGACTTTGTTCTTTTCCTTTTAAAATGTTGTAGACGTCACCCCCTCTCACCCATCATGGCTTGGACTAGGAGGGCTTTGTCCTCGAGCTGCACTATCTTCGCATGGCCCAAGGCTACACCCATGAAGTGGAGTACATAGGTACCGAGGTGCCTGTAGTCGATGGTGACGATGACTCCCCTCGAGCTGCTTGGGAGGTCACCACCGTGCTCCTTGCCAGCTCCTCTCACCACACTTCATTGACTGCTACGGCAGGAGGAGACACCTTTGCTGCTGCGTGCCAGAATGCTGTTCTTCTAGCCATTGGCATGCTTCCCTAGCGTTACCAGGGAGAGTTGTAGCACACTCCCTATCGCTTCCACCCTGGACGTCAGGACCCCTCTATCTACTCTAGCTTCAGAGGCACCGACAAGGAGGACGACACCACTATTGTGCACTTGGCACGTATGGTGGCAGCTTACGACACAACTCACATTGACTTTCACCAGCTTGTGCACCGTAGGATGGTGCAGAACAACATGAAGATCTTGGAGCTACGCTAGGAGAACCTGAAGCTCAAGAAGGAGTTGGATGCCATGGAGGAGGATGTGTAGGATGATGAGGACAAGCAGGAGAAGTTCTTAGTGGGTCTCAATCCCGAGCTGTCGGTCCCGCTGATCGCTAGCGATCATGTTGATTTTTAGCAGCTGGTAGATAAGGCCATCCACCAAGAAGCCAAACACAAGGAGATTGATGCCATCAAACTTTGTATGTTAAACTTCAAGTCGCAACAACAACCAAGTCAACAGCTTCGCTACACGGTTCCTTATCAGGGTGGATCCTCCTCGGGCCCACAGAACTGCCAGTCTCCTCAAGCTTGATCCCAGTATGTCAGCAGGCCAGCTCCACCACAGCAGAATAACTCCGTTCCTCGGGGACCAACCGCAGCTTTGGCACAGTCTTCTGGGGAAACGTTCGCAGGGATAGCAGTGAAAAGGTCCTTCTTTGCTACAATTGTCAAGAGCCAGGGCACTTCACCGACAAATGCCTGAAGCCCAAGCGCCCTCTAGGACAAGCGCCTCCCCGTGTGGAGGCCATGGGCCCCGGGTACCTCACGACAAGCATATGGGCCACTCGGAAAGAGGATGGGCCTAGCCTTGTAATTAAAGATATGATAGCACTCGGCAGACTTAACTTTGTATGATAAGGAAGATACAATCCTAGTCGGGCAAGTTATATCTCTAGGAGGAGATCCCTTGGTCGTAGTTTGACTAGGACTCCTACTTTGTAACCCTGTCCCCCAGTATATAAGGGGAGGCAGGGCGCCCCCTGAGGGCAGGTTCATCAGAATCATACATCCTCAAAGGAAATACACCACAACTGGACATAGGGTATTACCTCATCTCGAGGGCTTGAACCAGTATAAACCTTTTGCCTTCCTTTGCAATCCATCGAGTTTCGGTCCGACGAGTAGCCCTATATATTTATTGCCGGTGTAAAACATCGACACCCTGCAACAACAATGGCAACAACATGGCAACGGGGTGTGTCAATCATGTCACCACGGAGGATGTTCAGGCTGCCCCAGATGTCATTGTCGGTACGTTCCCTGTTAATTATGTACCTGCTACAGTTTTATTTGATTCTAGAGCAACGCATTCATTCATATCAAGAAGATTTGTAGGGCAACATGGTTTAAGGGTAGAAAGTCTTAGGAATGCTATGGTGATCACTACCCCTAGTGGGAAATGCAGCTCGACATTTTTTTTCTCTGTGTCCATAGAAATCCAAGGGTTTTCTTTTCTGACCAACCTAATCCTTCTGGACACCAAAGACCTAGATGTCATACTAGGAATGAATTGGCTTACCCAATTCCAAGGAGTGTTGGATTGTGCCTGGAGGATGGTCACTTTGAATAATGGAACAGACCAGCCTGTGGCATTCTATGCTCAACCGACTCAATCTACCCAGCAAGTGTTGCATCAACTCAGTCTGGGGGAGATTACTGTTGTAAAGGAATATCCTGATGTCTTTCTTGATGATTTAACAGGAATTCCACCTGAAAGGGAAATAGAGTTTTGGATAGACTTGGTATCCGGAACTGCCCCTATCTTCAAAAGACCTTTCCTAATGACCACCAATGAACTAGCCGAAGTGCAACAGTTGGAGGAGATGAAGAAGAAAGGGTATATCCCTCCCAGCACTTCACCCTAGGGAGCTCCAGTCATATTTGTGGAAAATAAGGACAAAACGAAGAGGATGTGTGTGGATTATCGCACCCTTAGTGAAGTTACCATAAAGAAGAAATATCCTCTACCCAGGATTGATGATTTGTTTGATCAACTGAAGGGAGCTAAAGTATTCTCTAAGATCAATCTTCGATCTAGATACTATCAGCTGTGAATTCATGAGGAAGATATCCCAAGATAGTGTTCACAACCATCTATAGGTTGTATGAGTGCAAAGTGATGTCTTTTGGGTTAACAAATGCTTCGGCATTTTTCATGAATTTGATGAACAAAGTGTTCATGGAGTATTTGGATAAGTTTGTGGTGGTCTTCATAGATGATATCCCGATTTACTCCAAATTGGAAGAGGAGAATGAGCACCATTTACGTTTGGTTTTGGAGAAGCTTCGTCAACACAAGCTCTATGCTAAGTTTAGTAAGTCTGAGTTCTAGTTGTTGGAAGTGAAGTTTTTGGGTCATGTTATCACCACTCAAGGAGTGGCGGTAGATCCCTCCACCGTGACTCAACTGTTGAAACAAGAAGAGAAGTTTGTCTGGGCACCCTCATGTGAAGAGACATTTTAGTTGCTCAAGAAAAAGTTAGTATCGGCACCCGTTTCCACTGCGGCCCACTTTAATGAAGAAGGGTTGTGAACTACATTGAATTTGGGAAAACTATTTGGCAACCTTGTCATACCTGATATAGGGTACCTATTAATCTAATTATATAAATGTATCGACTACAGACGGGAGAAAGCGGTTAGGCTGTATTGTATCGATCTTGACCGAAGGTCTTTAACTTAATTCGTAAGAGGAAAACGACTGTCTTTTTTCCATTGGTTTTTGATCTTTCTATTTCGCTTCTTTTTTATTTAGACCTTATTTATATCTAATTTTATCTACTTGTCTAGTTTATCTACCGGCTCGAACTCGAATTTGATCGCCTTCCATACTTCACAAGCTGCGGCTAGTTCAGGACTCCATTTGCACGCTGCTCCGATAATTTCATTACCTTCACGAGCAAGATCGTGCCCTTCATTACGAGCTTGTACACAGGCTTCTAAAGCCACCCGATTTGCTCCAAACCTTCTAAAAGCGGCTTCTTGTGACCCGCCCAGAGTGCTCATACATACCTTCGGTTCCGTGTTGATTCTACTGGATGTCTAGGATTTTCATGTGTATTATGATGTACCTCGCCAAGGGCTTGGATGCGTTTTGATGCAAGAAGGACATGTAACTTATGCTTCATGTCACCTATGACCACATGAGAATAATTATCCCACCCATGATTTAGAATTGGCTATCGTGGTCTATGCTTTGAAAATTTGGTGCCATCATCCCATTGGTAATCGCTGTGAGATATACACTGATCATAAGAGTTTAAAGTATATCTTCACCTTGCTAGATTTGAATCTACGTTAGAGAAGATGGCTGGAATTGATCAAGGATTACAATGTTGGAATCCATTATCACCCGAGAAAGGCAAATGTGGTCGCAGATGCCTTGAGCCTTAAAAGTTATTACAATACCACTCAATCAAGGAAATGCTTAATGGACATGTGTAAAGAAATTGAGGCCTTGAATCTTTGTGTCGTCAGTCATGGATATTTGGCTACTCTCGAGGCTTAACCTTTGCTCCTTGACAAGATTCATGAAGCTCAGAAGGATGATACGAATATCCAGGAACTCAAGAAGAATATGCGAAGGGGTAAAGCCATGGGTTTTCTGGAAGATGAGTTTGGTGCAGTATGGAACGGGGAGTGCATTTGTGTTACCAATGACCCTGAATTGAAGAAGCTCATTTTGCAGGAAGCACATGAGAGTCAGTATTCCAGTCATCCTAGCAGTACCAAGATGTATCAAGATTTGAAAGACCGATATTGTTGGGTCAGCATGAAGCGAGAAATGGCTGAATTTGTGGCTCTGTGTGATGTGTGTCAACCAGTTAAAGTAGAACACCAAAGGCCAGCAGGACTATTGCAACTGCTTAAGATACCGGAGTGGAAATGGGAGGAAATTGGTATGGACTTCATTACTGGTCTTCCACGCACCCAAGGAGGCTATGATTTGATATGGGTGGTTGTCGATAGATTGACAAAGGTGGCACACTTTATTCCAGTTAAAACTACTTACTCTAGTGGTAAGTTAGCAGAGCTACACTTCGCAAGGATTGTGTGCTATCACGAGGTGGCCAAGAGAATCGTGTCTGATCAGGGTAGTCAGTTCACTTTGAACTTTTGGCAGAAACTACAGGAAGAAATGGGCACGCGATTTAACTTTAGTACAGCTTATCATCCTCAAACGGACGATCAGACAGAATAAACCAATCAGATCCTTGAGGATATGCTTTGATCCTGCGTCCTCGATTTTGGGAAGACATGGGATAAGAGTCTCCTGTATGCTGAATTTTCTTACAATAATAACTATAAAGCCAGTTTAAAGATGGTGTGGCGCTGGCTGGGGCCAATCCTACCGGGCCGGCGGGTGTTGCGGAGGCTGAGCCAGGTGCTGCTCAGTAGCCATCAGCTCATCCTCTCCGCCCTCAGAGCCAGAATTTCACCGGTGATATCCACCATCCATCCTACTCTGAGGTGGGAGAAACAGCTAGAAAACGAGTCAAAACACAGCGATCCCCCTACCTGGCGCGCCAGCTATTAGTGTGGAAACACCTATAGCGGGAATCCAGATGGATCCCCTTTGCGATTTCGGCCCAGGGGATTGAATTACTCGATTTGCTGTAGGTAGCTGATGGAGTAAATGAGACAAAATGAATTATACAGGTTCAGGCCACCCGGAGGTGTAATACCCTACTCCTTTTGTTTTCTTGGTTCTCTTGTGATTTGCTTCCAAGTGAAGCTTACAAGAGTTAGGCTATGGGAGGATTCTCTCCAGTCGGTCTCAAGTCTAGAGTTGGATGCTTCTTTTTCTTTTTCTTTTTCTTTTTCCGTGTAATCTTGGCTCTCCCATTATCTTCTTTCTGGGAATACCACAGGGGCTACGCAGTGAGAGTTAGAGAATTAGGTATGCTAAGTCCCATCTTGTGCTAACCAGTATGCCTGGCTGCTTGTCCTCCTAGGGCCCCCGTCAGAGCAGGTGAGGAGGGGAGCAATGGTTGTTCGCCACGTGTTCGGGTGTGGCCGTCGAAGGCTTGCATGGGAAGACTGGACTTGTTCCACTGGCCATGGGACCCGCCTGCTTGCCTCACGTCAAAGCAATAAGGGCACGGCGAGACAGAGTAGGTGGCACGTGTTGGAAATATAGTCAAATTTTGGCATATTTTAATATAGAAATTCATTAGAAATATTATAACGAAAAAGTGTGTGATTGAGCCATTACTTGTGCTAAACATGTATATGCTACAAATTGCATCTAATAACATATTTAACACAAAAAGAACGAGAATGAGTACAAAGTTGTACCCAGATGCCATTCTAGTGTCAGGGACACTAGAACCAGGAGTAGTGTTGGTGTTGATGTCGTTGGTGTTGGCATCGTTGTTCTGCTGATCCGTTGACATGAAGCAGAGGAAGCAGATGAAGTAGATGTTGTAGGTGAAGTAGACATTGCAGAGATGGAGCAGTCGCGCCGAGCATTTCCCAAAAACTAGATCGCCCGCCTACCTGTGTAGGTTCTCGAACGGGAGTAGTTTCGGAGGCCTGCTCGTCAAGGAGACTCCTGAACCGGGAATCCCTAACACTGCACAGGAGGAAAGGAGGTGGTTGTTGTTCTAACTCCATTCATCAACCCAACAAAAATTAAGAGCGGGAGGTGAAAGGTGAAAAGTCTCTGACTGTTCACGTCACGTCACATCATGCCTCAGCTCGGCCACAATCCGGCCCGGCGCACGCGCGTGTAGCCCTCCATCTGCCACCCTCAACTTATCAACAGGTGCACACTATTGCAACCTATTTAAGTTGAGTCAATTCCTTGTTAAATTCCCATGTGGGACTAAACAATTTTACCACCTAGCATTAACTTTGGGCCTTTAAAATTCCTGGGATTAATGGGCTAGGCTTATATAAATCTAACAATCCCCACCAAATTTGCTCTCAGTTCTGCTCCTGTTTGACAAATTAGTGTTTCGGTGGAGACTGTTAAGTTGAACTTCCACCTAAAAAAGAGGCTACGCTTATCCACAATTAATGAATGGACTATGCCTTGAGTAGACAGTTTTGTGTGGACAAGCTTTACCCAATTCCTTAATTGATACTAGGCTGCCTAAAGCATCCCCTCTGTTTGGAGCATATAGGTCATACTCTAGGCCCATTCATGAGTATCTAGAGATCACCAAAATCTCATAGACTATGTCCAGCAGTCAAACTCATATAGGTGTGTTCCTTCTAAGATGTTGTGCAGGCCAACATCTGTGCTTAAATATGCCACTCAGATCACATTAAGGTATAAACCAACTTGCCATACAAAATAGGAGAATAGTGCATCACCATAGAAATGAGCCTTTTAAGGGATTCTCCTCCCAATCAACCCAATAGCTTGTTTCACCATCCTACTTCACAGGATCTCCGATCACATAGGACAGGTTACCAATATGGTGTGACTCACCTGGGTCTCAAGTCCATCTCACTCGATGCACTGTCTATCACATTTCGTGATAGTCCCTTAGTGAACTGGTCTGCCAGATTCTTTGTCGTCTGGACATAGTCCAACACTATCACTCCGAAGTTTTTTAGCTTTCTGACAGACTTCAGTCGCCTCTTTACATGCCTAGATGACTTCATATTGTCCTTAGAACTGTTCACCTTAATAATCATAGTCTGGTTATCACAGTTCAACAGGATAGCCAATACTGGTTTTTTAACCACCGGCAAATCCATAAGGAGTTCACGAAGCCACTTGGCCTCAACAGTGGTAGTGTCTAATGCTGTGAGTTTTGCTTCTATTGTTGACCTCATTAAGATGGTCCGCTTACAAGACTTTCAGGAAATAGCGCCACCTCCAAGTGTGAACACATATCCACTTGTGGCTTTTATCTCATCAGCATTAGAAATCCAATTTGAATCACTATAGCCCTCTAGTACCCTTGGGTACTGTTAACGCCAAAATTTGGCACGATTCATATCCATGTTCGGTTAAGGAAAGAAGCCATGTCAGCCAATGGAAGCCCATCTGGAAGAGACCAAGCCTGGAAGGAATCGTGAAGACCACGTTATGGCAGTTAATTACCTTATCTATAAATTAGGTAGTTTTGATAATTTTTAGGAAAACCTGATCTCGTATCCGATCAGGGCTTGTTAGTTTTCCTTTTATAGATAGGAAGTTGTGTGCCGTGTCCTATAAGGACTCTTGTAACTCGGGGTATATATACGTATGCCCGGGGACCTTGTAAATCATCTCTCGATCAATCAAATTCGGCGCATCGCCACCCTTTACCAACGGGTTCTTGCTTCTCGAGCGGTGCTGCATCGGTTAGGTCCGAACTCCTGCAAGAGGGTAAGTCTCGTTACCCCGACTATCAATCGGCTAGGACTTTCTCGGTTAGGTCCGATATTCTAGTCGGTCTATGGTAGTCGCTTACCACGGTGTATCGGATCTGTCTACGGCTGCATCGGTTCGGTCCGACCTCTTAGGCTGGTTAGGTATATCACATCACGCGTGCATAGTTTTTATCAGTTTATCGGGGTAGTTTATCAGTTTGTGCTGCATCGTTGGGTCCGACCTACTAAACTGCTAGCGATAAATTATTCCTGTTAGGCTGATAGCCTTTGTGCAAGCGTCTTATCGGAATGTATAGCCGGTAAGTTATCTCATTACATCACAGTTGCATTAGGTCTATCGGCTTGTTGAGGTTTCTTTACTATTATTGATCTGTGCTGCATCAGTTAGGTCTGAACTACTAGATCGATAATAATAGATTTATCCTTGCCGAGCCGATCGGTGTATATGCGATGTTCTATCGGAGTGTTTAGCCGATAGGTTATCTTTTTATAAAGCCGGCTGTATTATCCTTACTGTTTTGGTCATCTATATTATCATCGGTTTTTCTAGCCGATGCATATGTGCTTTCTTAGCAGTCGGCTGGCTTACTATCCTGCGTATCTATTTTATCATCGGCTTCTAGCCGATGCACACGTTGTACTAACAGCTTATCTATTTGTTTATAGCGCTATCAGTTTCCTAGCCGATACACAGGTGCCATCGGCCATCGGCTACGAGGAGCCTACATCAGTCCGTATCGGCCGATAGCCGATGTGCAGTTGCTGCTGATCCGGGCACGAGCACAAGACCCGGGAGCGAGAACCCGAGCACGAGACCCGGGCGCGAGTACAGGCAAGGGCCCGGGCACGAGCATAGCGGCGATCGGCTGGAAGGAATCCATATCGGCTTGCTGGCCGATTGGATCAGTAATCAAATTTCTTCATCTCCTTGTCAATTACGGGGTCAAATTGACTGGCACGCCTGCGAACCTCAAATATTTTAGGACCTGCTCTGGAGCTAAGCAGATCTCCCAGGCCTTCGTATGTTCAATCGCATCAAACCAGATCATCTGCGAGCTTCTTGGCACACCCGGTGGTTTTTGGTGCGAACATATTTTTTGGCACGCCTGGTGGGACACGATCTTCATATCATCACAGTATATCCTATCGGCTGAATCAACACGTTTTTGACCCGGTGGGACAGAACTTCAACATGGCTGGAAAGGAGGTCAGTACAGATAATATGATTCCAGTCACAATGGAAGACTTGACCGAAGAACAAAGACAACAAGTGGAGCAGAACATCGTGGAGTTTCAGAAGCTTTGTCTACAATCCTTCGGCATGACAGATCAAGGGCCGATTCAAAAATCCCAATTTCCAAATCCTGTTCTGGTTGGTGAATCGAGCAATATATCGCCTACAAGTTCACAGAAGCCGATCCAAGACATGTTTAATGAAGCAGTTCATCATGCGTTGACCGATCAATCTGGGGTATTGGTGAACACATTACAGAGCTTGATCAAGAAGGCAGTAGAGCTAATTCAAATACCCGGGGGGCAACAAGATGATTCCTCAAGGATATCAAACTGCGTACTATGTGGGGCATCAACAGAGTTATCCAGAAGCTGTTCCTGAGTACAACTATCCGAGGGAATATCAGAATCAGAATCGGCTATCAACTCCACCTCTGCGTTATTACGGTGAAGATCCAAGAGAAGACAATTTATCAGCAAGAATCACAGAGGTGATGAAAGAACAATTCGGCTTAAAGCCGAAGGAAGAAATATTTATGTATCGGCATCCATATCCAGATTGGTTTGATAGAGCTCCGTTGCCGCGCCGATACAAAGTGCCAGACTTCTCCAAATTCTCAGGGCAAGATGATGTATCTACAGTGGAACATGTCAGCCGATTCTTGGCTCAATGTGGAGAGGTATCGGCTGTAGAAGCTTTGAGAGTTAGACTCTTCCCGTTATCATTATCCGGATCGGCCTTTACATGGTTTTCTTCATTGCCACCAAACTCAGTTCGAGGTTGGGCCGATCTGGAAAAGCGATTCCACAAGTATTTCTTTATGGGGAGTCAGGAGATGAGCTTGATAGACTTAACATCGGTAATACAGAAGTCGGAGGAATCAGTCGCAGAATATATCTAGCGGTTTCGTGATGTTAGAAGCCGATGTTATAGTTTAAGTCTGGATGATGCACAGCTGGCCGAGTTAGCATTCCAAGGTTTGGTGTCTCCGATCAAGGAAAGATTTTCATCAGAAGACTTCAAGAGCCTAGCACACCTAGTACAGAGGGTATCGGTTCATGAAAGCCGATTTCAAGAGGCCAGGAAAGAATATTGAGGCCCAAACAGAAGAAGAATTTTGAAGTTTGATAACAAACTCCGAAATTGGGGGGCATGTGTTAACGCCAAAATTTGGCACGATTCATATCCATGTTCGGTTAAGGAAAGAAGGCATGTCAGCCAATGGAAGCTCATCTGGAAGAGACCAAGCCTGGAAGGAATCGTGAAGACCACGTTATGGCAGTTAATTACCTTATCTATAAATTAGGTAGTTTTGATAATTTTTAGGAAAACCTGATCTCGTATCCGATCAGGGCTTGTTAGTTTTCCTTTTATAGATAGGAAGTTGTGTGCCGTGTCCTATAAGGACTCTTGTAACTCGGGGTATATATACGTATGCCTGGGGACCTTGTAAATCATCTCTCGATCAATCAAATTCGGCGCATCGCCACCCTTTACCAACGGGTTCTTGCTTCTCGAGCGGGGCTGCATCGGTTAGGTCCGAACTCCTGTAAGAGGGTAAGTCTCGTTACCCCGACTATCAATCGGCTAGGACTTTCTCGGTTAGGTCCGATATTCTAGTCGGTCTATGGTAGTCGGCTTACCACGGTGTATCGGATCTGTCTACGGCTGCATCGTTTCGGTCCGACTTTCTCAGTTTATCGGGGTAGTTTATCATCAGTTTGTGCTGCATCGGTTGGGTCCGACCTACTAAACTGCTAGCGATAAATTATTCCTGTTAGGCTGATAGCCTTTGTGCAAGCGTCTTATCGGAATGTATAGCCGGTAAGTTATCTCATTACATCACAGTTGCATTAGGTCTATCGGCTTGTTGAGGTTTCTTTACTATTATTGATCTGTGCTGCATCAGTTAGGTCTGAACTACTAGATCGATAATAATAGATTTATCCTTGCCGAGCCGATCGGTGTATATACGACGTTCTATCGGAGTGTTTAGCCGATAGGTTATCTTTTTATAAAGCCGGCTGTATTATCCTTACTGTTTTGGTCATCTATATTATCATCGGTTTTTCTAGCCGATGCATATGTGCTTTCTCAGCAGTCGGCTGGCTTACTATCCTGCGTATCTATTTTATCATCGGCTTCTAGCCGATGCACACATTGTACTAACAGCTTATCTATTTGTTTATAGCGCTATCGGTTTCCTAGCCGATACACAGGTGCCATCGGCCATCGGCTACGAGGAGCCTACATCAGTCCGTATCGGCCGATAGCCGATGTGCAGTTGCTGCTGATCCGGGCACGAGCACAAGACCCGGGAGCGAGAAACCGAGCACGAGACCCGGGCGCGAGTACAGGCAAGGGCCCGGGCACGAGCATAGCGGCGATCGGCTGGAAGGAATCCGTATCGGCTTGCTGGCCGATTGGATCAGTAATCAAATTTCTTCATCTCCTTGTCAATTACGGGGTCAAATTGACTGGCACGCCTGCGAACCTCAAATATTTTAGGACCTGCACTGGAGCTAAGCAGATCTCCCAGGCCTTCGTATGTTCAATCGCATCAAACCAGATCATCTGCGAGCTTCTTGGCACACTCGGTGGTTTTTGGTGCGAACAGGTACCTAGCATAGTGAATGCCGTAGCTCACAGTGCCTTTTAGATAGCGCATTACTCTCTCAAGAGCACGCCAATGATCATCTCTCGGATTTGAAACAAACCAACTCAACTTGCTCACGGCAAATGAGATGTCAGGCCTCGTAGCACTAGCCAAATACATCAGTGAACCAATGACTAGGAGTATCTCAATTGATCCCTTGTTATTCTTCGGTTCTTCCTTAATAACACATTGGGATCATATAGAGTAGGAGCAGGCTTGCAGTCTATAACCAAAGCGACTGAAGATCTTTTCCACATAGTGGGATTGCAAGAGTGTAACCCCACCATCACCTCCTCTCAGTAGCTTAATGTTAAGAATCACATTAGCCACTCCCAAATCTTTCATCTTGAAGTTCTTGGACAGAAAGTCCTTGACCTCCTCAATCACATTGAGGTTGGTCCCCAAAATTAGTATGTCATCGACATACAGGCACAGGATCACTCCCTCTACCCTGCCATAGCGATAGTACACACATCTGTCAGCTTCATTCATAACAAAGCCAGTACATGTCAAAGTTCTGTCAAACTTCTCATGCCATTGCTTAGGTGCCTACTTAATGCCATACAAAGACTTCAACAATTTACACACCATTCCTTCTTGACCTTCTACTACAAACCCGTTAGGCTGATCCATATAGATCTCCTCCTCCAACTCTCCATTTAGGAAAGCTGTCTTAACATCCATCTGATGAACGAGAAGACCATGAGAGGCTGCCAGGGCAAGTAGTACTCGAATTGTGGTCAATCGAGCAACAGGTGAGTAAGTGTCGAAAAAGTCCTTGCCTTCCTTTTGGGTATAACCCTTGGCCACAAACCTTGCCTTGTACTTTTCAATTGTACCATCAGGCCTAAGCTTTTTTTTGAAAACCCATTTACATCCTATAGGTTTGCACCCATAAGGACGATCAACGACCTCCCAAGTTCCATTAGACACAATAGAGTCCATCTCACTCCGTACCGCTTCCTTCTAATAGTCAACGTCAGGAGATGAGTATGCCTCTTCTATGGTTCTTAGAGTGTCATCCACGAGGTATACAATATAATCATCACCAAAAGACTTTGCAGTCCTCTATCTCTTACTCTTTCGAGTAACTACAGTGTTATCCTCCTCAGGTTTTTTCATAGGCATTTGTTCATCATGTTCTATCTGCACAGATGAATCAGGAGATAAAATAGGTTCTTGACTAGATGAGCTAGGTACCTTTTTCATAGGAAACTCATTCGAAAAAAATGTAGCATCTCTGGACTCAATGATTGTACCAACACGCATGTCCGATACTCCAAAGTTTACAATTAAGAACCTATATCCCATGTTGTGGATAGTGTAACCAAGAAAGTTACAACCAATAGTTTTCGGTCCAAGTTTGTGCTTTTTGGTTATTGGCACATTTACTTTGGCAAAACATCCCCAAGTGCACAAGTATGAGAGAGTCAGCCTTTTGTTTTCCCATTCCTTGAATGGTGTTACTTCCTTATTCTTTGTAGGAACTCTATTTAGGACATGACATGTAGTCAATATAGCCTCACCCCACCATTCCTTGGAAAGTCCCACAGTGTCTAACATGGCGTTAACCAAATTAGTTAGAGTGTGGTTCTTTCTTTTGGCAACCTTGTTTAACTGGGGTGAATAGGGAGGTGTCTTCTCATGAATAATACGGAGTTCCTCACAGAATACAGTAAACTCATGTGAAAAATACTCTCCACCACGATCCGAACTTAACCATTTGATTTTTCCTTCAAGTTGGTTTTCTACCTCAACTTTATAGATCTTAAAGTAATGCAATGCTTCATCTTTTGTTTTCAATAGGTACACATAGCAAAATCTAGTACAATCATCTATTAAAGTCATGAAATATTTCTTTCCCCCTTTGGTCAGCACGCCATTCATCTTGCACAAATCTGTATGAACAAGTTCTAGTGGTGCCAAATTCCTCGCCTCCTTAGCCTTGTGAGGCTTGCAAGGTTGTTTTGATTGAACACACGTATGGCATTTAGAACCTTTGACCAAATTGAACTTAGAGATTAAACTCATGTTGGCTAAGCATGTCATATAGCCAAAATTAATGTGACAGAGTCGAGAATACCAAACATTAGACTCGTCATCATTACTTTCATAACTTTATTACATGCATCATTCAAAGAGAAGTGGAACAAGCCTCCGCTTTCATATCCTTTACCAACAAATGTAGCATATTTTGATACAACACATTTATTGGACTCAAAGACAAGTTTAAAAACATCTTTACAAAGTAGAGAGCTGCTCATAAGGTTTTTCTTTATTGAGGGGACATACTGTACGTTCTTTCTCAAAATAAACTTCAGATCGACTGTACCAACACCATGAACAGCTGCATGTGACCCGTTCCCCATCAACAAGGAGGTACCTCTGCCATTCTGATAAAATAAAAACAAGGAAATATCAGCACACACATGAGTATTAGCACCAGTATCAACCCACCATTCAGGTGAGTGAAACACAGAGAGAACTGTAGATAAAAAATTACCATACCCCATAGTTCCTCCAGCCTCGCTAATGACCATGTTGGTGGACCTCTTCTGCTTATCCTTGGGGTCTGGACAATCCTTGGCACAATGGCCAAAATCACCGCACACAAAGCAGCTGCCCTTTCCCTTGCCCTTCTTCTTCTTAAAATGGGTATTGCCCTTGGGCTTGACATTGGCCTTGTTCTTCTTCTTGTGGGAGGCTTGAGGGTTCTTCTTTTGCACTAGATTAGCGCTAGAACCTCCCTCAGTTCTCTTGCCATGATTATCCTTTGCCCTCGCCTTCTCTTCAACACCTAAGGAGCCAATGAGATCAGTAACACTTAACTCTTGTCTCTTGTGTTTCAGAGAAGGTGGTAGTTTGGCAATAATACCACCTGCCACAAACTTGTCTGGCAACTCGCAGTTGCTGTTCTCCAATTCCTTTGACAGCGCCTGAATCATGAGCCTATTCTACTATAGAACGGTCATCGACCATCTTGTAGTCATAGAACTGCTCAATGAGATACAGCCCACTACCAGCATCAGAAACTCCGAACTTGGCATCGAGTGCATCCCACATCTCTTTGCCCATAGGCATAAGCATGTACACGTCCACTATGTTGTCAGCTAGCACGCTTATCAATGCACCTTGAAACAGGCAGTTAGCCGCCTCGAACTTGCGCTCCTCCTCAAGGGTAGGAGGCGGTTCAGTTGGCTTGCCTTGTGCAACGTGAAAACATTGCATGGCTGTCAACCACAGCAGTGCACATGCCTTCCAATGTTTATAGTTGGAACCATCAAATGGGTGTTGCTTAAGTGACGCAGCAAAACCAACTACCAAAAAAGACCTATCAAGTTTTTGGATTGTTGGAAATATAGTCAAATTTTGGCATATTTTAATCCATAAATTCATTAGAAATATTATAACAAAAAAGTGTGTGATCCGTTACTTGTGCTAAACATGTATATGCTACAAATTGCATCTAATAACATATTTAACACAAAAAGAATGAGAATGAGTACAAAGTTGTACCCAGATGCCATTCTAGTATCAGGGACACTGGAACCAGGAGTAGTATTGGTGTTGACGTCGTTGGTGTTGGCGTCGTGTAACACCCTGAAATTATCTCCATATAAAATATTGTGAAAAAGGAATTGTAGAAATTAAAATAACAGCCTCAAGGAGTAAAAACAATAAAATTAGAGAAAAATCATAACAAAAGTGGGCTTGGAAATAATTTTGTAAAATACTAGGCTTAATTATATATTTCCTAGAATTTTTTGGGATTTATTTGGTTAAGGGAAGTATTTTTGGTGAATTAAACGGAGTATATAGCATTAAAAGAAAAGAAAAGAAAATAAAAACCCTCCCCACAGTCCTTGGGCCTGATCCGGCCGATTCCCTCTCTCTCCCCTTGCCCTCCCCGCGCGCGCGCGTGATACGGCCTAGTTGGCCCGGTTGCCGTCTCATTGTGGACGCCCGCTGATAGGTGGGGCTCACCTGTCGGCTTCGCCTCCTACCTCCTGACGAGAGTCCTGTTCACTCTCGAGCGCCGCCGCCGCAATCCTGTGCAATCCGCTTTCCTCGGCCTCCATCTCCATTAAGTAGTTGAGGGGAAATAGTGCCCCAGTCCTCCTCTGCCTTATCCCCAAGAAACCGAAGCCCAATCATGCATGGACGCCGAGATTCGAAGCTTCCTAAATTGGATTCTTATCCCTAATCCTCCACCACCGCAAATCTCGCCGAACCCAAGCCGAACTTTCCCTTTCGCCACTATAAATAGTACCCCCCGGTGCCCCTCCTCCTCTTTCCGCCTCTGCCCTAGCAAGATCTCGCCGCTTGCGCTCTAGCACTGTAAGCCCCTCGCACCGCCGCTGCCGTCGAGCTTCAGCGCAGTGCCGCCGTCGCCCTGGTGATTGCTAAGCCTCGCTGCCATTCCTATCCTCATCGCGTGCCTCCGAGCCGCTGATCGCTAGTGACCATAGGACCCCGTGCTGCTGCCACCGCTAGTCACCTCCATGTGCGCCATGTCGACACCACGTCGGAGCCACGCTGGCTCGTGTGATCGATCTAGACGAGATCGATCCTAGCCGCCTGATCTCCTCGGTTAAATCCTAGCCTCTAGATCTCTTGGATCAATCTTAGCCATCCGATCAAAGTTAGTTAAATCTCAGCCCTTTGATCTATCCCAAAACATCCGTTCAATCTGAGCCGTTCGATCCGATCGCATAAAATCCTAGCCATCGGATGAACCCGTGGACCTCGGTGGACTCAGTCCACTATGGACCCGAGCCCCTCCCTCTCTCTGCCAGTGGGCCCTACTAGTCAGCCGAGCCCTCTCTCTCTCTTTGATGATGTCATAATTCCTTTCCCCAAATTAAATTAATTCAATAATAACGAAATAAATCGCTTTAATTCTTTTAAATGCTATTAAAAGTGGTTAAACTTCTAAAATTCATAACTAATTCATCCGAACTCTATTTGGGGGTGATTCAACTTGCAAAATTCTTTAAAAATCAAGATCTACCTATTAAAAATATAATATTGTACTATTAATGTGTGCATATGTACTGTTTTGCTTGTTCTTGTTTATTGCCTTTAGCCACCGACGTTTCGGAAAAGCCGCAATTTCTCGAGGAGAGTTCCAAGGCTTGTGCAGAGTAGCAAGGCAACTCACACAGATTCTTCTACACCTTTGAGCATATTTTTCCTAAGTTTAAAGCTATATTTTCCATCAACTTTGCATTTATTTTTAAAATGTCACCGGAATGGGAAATGTCACACCCTGATTTTAGCCACATTAAATTATACCTGAAAAAATGCCCAAGAAAAATAAATTTAGAAAAGGCTAAAATAATTAATTAAATGTGTGAAATGCAAATTATAAGCTACTGTCATTGGGAACATTTTTCCTATGTTCCCCTTTGCCAAAATATATTAACTGGATTTTTAGTGGAATTTTCAGAGCACAGGAACTATTTTTAATAAATCAAAAACAAATATCGGAATTAAATTTGCTCTGGAAATTAATTTCCTCTTCCTTTTCTCTCTCCTTTTCTTTTTCCTCTCGCTGGGCCACCGGCCCAGCACTGTACCGCCTCTGCGCGCGCGGCCCGCGCGCGCCTGCCTTCCGCGGGCCCCATCTGTTGGCCGCCCCTCCCGCTCGCTCTCTCTCTGCGGTGTGGGCCCCGGCCGTCAGACCGCCTCTCGCCATACTCACTCGCCCCTCCCTGCTGATAGGCTGGGCCTGCCTGTCAGCCTTGTCTTCCTCCTCCATCCGAATCGGGCAGAGGGGAAATATCCCCTCCGCAGTCCGATCAGCGCTGCCTCCCGCCTCTGCGCCCGCTCGCTCCCAGTTCAAACGAGGGCAGACCGAGTCCGCGCCCACTCCCCCACATCCCCCGGCGTCCACACCCACTCCCGCGCAGGAATCGCGTGCACGACCCCAACGCCACCGTCCTCAATCCAGCACCGATTCAGAGCCGTTCGGCCATGATCTCGCCCGGCCGAGTGCATAAAAACGTTCGCCGCTCTCTCCTCTACATTTCCCCTCACACCCCGACACCTCCTGAGCATCCTAGCACCTCGCGCCATGCAAACCAGAGTCGCCGCCGCACTCCGCCATCCCCGGTCACCCGCCGTCGCCGCTATAGAAGCCGCCAGACCACGAGATCGCCACCGCTAGCTTCGCCGCACCTGTGCAAAGCCCGGCCACCGCATCCGCGAGCCCCTACGCTGCCAGAAGTCCGATCTCAACGTCGCGCCCTTTGGTAAGCCGTTCCGCCGGCCTTCGGCCGCACATCCCCGTCAATCCATTCGGTCATTTTGGTCCTAATTGCTTCCTACACTTTCGCTAGAACTCTCCCAACCCTTTCCACGCCTTTGTTGTCGGAGATCCTCGCCGGGACACTGTCTTCACCGCCCCCCCGTGCTTCTGCCGCCGCCGATCACCCCTACCCACCGCTGTTCACCACCTTCCAGTCACAGTGACCCCTCGGTGAGCTCTCCTTCATCTTCCTCTCGTTCTCCTATAGCTCGCCGCTGTCCTCCAAGGCCCGGATGGTCACCGGCGGCGGCAATCGGGCCGCTCGCCTCGCCGCGGCGCGGCTGCGCTGGCGGGGGTGAGCCTCGTTCGTCCTGGGCCATCTGATCTGCCCGGGGGTAGATCTGGACCGGCCGCGTGGCATTCCGGCGGGCGCCCGCTCCCCTGCCACGTCGGCGCCACTCGTGCGCCGCATCGGCTTCTTGGCCGCTGTGGCTGCTGCGTGGTAGCCACGTGGCTGCTCCCTTGCTGGGCCGTGGTGGACTCAGTCCACTGTGCGCCATCCTCCTGTGCGTCGCTTAACGGTGGGGCCTGCCTGTCGGCACCGGCTTCTCGGTCTAGTGACGCAATAAATCGATTAATTGCGTAATAAATCATTTAGTAATTAAATTCACATTAGAAAACACAGTAAAACTTTAATAATTCATAACTAATTCATACAAACTCTGATTAAGTCCATTCAAATTTCACTAAATCCAGAAAAATGTCAAGAATACATTAAAAATATTCTTAGCTCATGTTTGCATGCCCACATGTACAGTTTTTAATTGTTTGTGCATTGCTTATTATAGAATCCGACGTCGGTGACCCTCCGGTGCTTTACGAGGTCGTAGCAGAGTTCGTCGAGCTAGAGCAAGGCAAGTTGCACTACTATCTTGACCATTTTGTACCCATTTTTTGCTAAATTGCTTTGTTTACTTAAATAAACTGCATTATTTCAATATTTCATGTGCATGGGTTATGACCTATATAATGATAGGACTGTGCCTTAGTTTCGAAACCTGAACCCTTGTCACCTGGGTAATAATATGATTAGATTACTATTCTTAGGATCCTTAGCCATGCTTAGCAACATAGCTCACCTGGGAATTAAATATTATCTTTTTATTTGATTTGAGTCAATGTCGGAAAAATGGAACTTTGAATAGGCTAATGTTGAATTACTAAAACTGGACCTAAATGGTGGGCTATGGGTGTATGGTTCTGCTTGTCGCACCCATGGCATTTAAGGACCGGTTCGCGGGAACCACTTGGGCAACTACCCGTACTTTCCACAAGCCAGCGTGGGCAACGGCTGGACTTGTAGCGCTTCTTCTCCCTCTCCTAGGCACCGAAGATGAGGGTGGGCGTGATGGAGTTGGGTCGGCCCAGGGTAGGGTTGATCGGCTTCCGGATTCATCATGGCGCAAGGGGGTTGCCTGGCCAATATGGTGTGCCCTGTTGGTAGGTGCAACCTCAGCGTGGTGTGGATGGTTAGGGAGAGGTTGCGTGAACGGTCCTGTCATAGCCTCTCACGGGGCATCGTGGTGATGCACTGGCACACGGGAACGTGTGTGGGGCTGTGTCCTGTGGGTACAGCTGTACACCTTTGATCAGAGTAAATCTATTCGAATAGCCGCGCTCGCGGTTATAGGCACATTGGTCAAGACTCACCGTGATTAGTCTCAACTTTAGATAATTAATCTGGTTTTATGAAACTGGTATGGTTCGGGTGGAAGGTGTGGAGTCCGGTCAACGTGGTGTAATGTTGATCGGGGGTGGCCGGTTAACGTGGTGTAACGTTAATCGGTGGAGACTGGTGAGCATGGTGTAACGCTCATCAGTGATGCCTAGTGGACGTAGTGTAACGTTCATCAGTGCGGCCTGGTCAACATGGTGTAACGTTGATCAGGAGAGACTGGTCGGTGTGGTGTAACGCTGATCAGTGGAGTCTGGCTAACATGGTGTAACATTAATCAGTGGAGTCCGGTTAACGTGGTGTAACGGTAACTGGAGGAGTCTGGTGAACGTGGTGTAGCGTTCATTAGTGGAGACTGGTCAACGTGGTGTAACATTGGTCAGTTTAAGGGATGGTTGGGCCTGGCTCACGTGGGTAGTGTGAATCGGTGGAGAATTAATATTGTTAAATTAATCAACCTTTTTCTGTTTGCGAACTACTACTGTTTGCACCTGCTCTTACGCAAAACAAACCCTACCCCACCTTTGTTTCCCGTGCATATACATAATTGTGGGTGTGATTTGTTGAGTACTATGGGTGGTACTCAGCCTTGCTCCCTTTTTCCCCCTCTCAGTGTTGGAGAACGCGTCCGACGAGGATTGCCCTGAGGAATAGGCTGGCTCCGCCATCAAGGTGCTTGTGGGATGGAAGCTGCTGCTGGGCCCACTGTCTTTAGACTTTGTTTTACTTTTTCCACTGATTTTTGTAATATAAGTTTACTCTGTTTGTAAGACACTCTGTATGGCAACTTGGGTTTATGTACCCTGGCTTTCCTGGGCTGGGATTTAATACACATGAATGTTTAGAATTTCGGTGGTGAATTTCTGAGCATTACAAGTTGGTATCAGAGCCGAGCTTGACCGTAGGACCAGCCAAATGGAAACCCTAAGAGCCCTCTGAAATTCTCACTTGCATATGCTTCTCACATTTGGAGTTATTTTGGGAAAAGTGGGAATTCGTTCTCGGATTGGGATAAAATCTTGGCCGTTTATTTGACGGAAATTTTTGGAGTCAAGTCAAATCTAAAGTGAAGATTTTATTCATGGATTGGAATGGGTGTCCAAATTTTTGGAAAACATTGGTTAATCTAGGGGAAGGTATGAATTATGGCATGCATAAAATATCTTTATTTGGTTTGCAATTCTTATGTGAATTTTATTCGGTATTATTTGGTTTCGCAGTGGTATTTTGTCGGTCTCAAGTTTACTTACAAAATTAATTTTTGCATAAAATCGTTGTTATTTCCAAATTATTTACTATTCACTTATTTGGATCTGAGCATACATTGATTCCCCCTCCATGCTATCTATAGATGGATAACCTTCCCAACTAGCCTGGCATAGACATGGGCAGTTTTGTGGAGGAGCTTCGGATGATGAGCTTTGCTTTGGGGTACAGTCATGCCCCAAAGTACACTGCAGTGGAGCCCATGGAGGGGGAGCTCCCACACCAGGTTCGCTTGGAGTTACCAGGCGAGATGTACCTCCTACCTGCTATGGAGGTCGAGGTTGGTGGGCGCACCTTCAGCCACGCCTGCCAGGAGGCCGCTTTCCGCCTGATTGGAGAGCTACGACGGAAGCGCCACGCTACCCTCCGCACCACTGCCTACCACTACCTCCCCTGTCGGGCGCACTACCAGACCTACAGCGCATTTCAACTGGTAGACAATGAGAATGACACCACCATCGTCCACATGAGGCGGGCGATGTTGGCCATGGACTACATGCACGCCAACTGGGTGCGTGTAGCTCACGACCGGGAGGACTCCAACAAGACGACCATCATTGGTCTCCAGAACCAGATCGACCGCCTGAAGAAGGAGGTCATGGAACTAAAGGACCAGCCGCCACCCGGTGGGGCCAGGATCCGGCTGACCTCGAGGAAGAGGGCCCTTCCTCCAGTGCGTGTTTAGTTGGCCCCCAGGAACGGGCCACATGCACTGGCACCGGCACCAGCTCCAGCTCTAGCGCCAGCTCTAGTTCCAGTACCAGCACCGACGGGTGGATGGATCAGCGTGTCGTCAGGTGACGATGGCTCTCAGGGAGGCACCAGCATCCACGGGGGCTTCACTTCCACCGATGACAATAGCTCCTTCAGCGGGTCCCGCACCCGCAGTGAGGCCAGCTCCTCGGCTCACGGTAGTGTGGACTACGTGGGTGGATCCAGGAGCCGCACCGACGACGATGTGGGTGACGAGCAAGAGCCGGAGTACAACTCAGATGACCGCAGGAGCCGCTCAGAGCATTAGACGCGCCACCCTTAGTTTTTGTCGTTTTCCTTAGTTTGATTTCTTGTTTAGTTGTAATGTTAGGAATGTTTGCTTTGCTTGGGGTTAGTGGGTGGCATACCGTCTATTGTGGTATGTCCGCCGTAATTAGGAGTTGAACTAATTTTCCTCATGTTTCCAACTCAAAATTTCAGTTAATTTAATTCAGCTACTTAATTATCACTCCTGTTCTGAGCCACCTGTTTTTCTCCTTCCCTTCCGCTGCTCTCCCCTTCAGATGGTGAACACCAGGAGTGGTACCCGTGCTGCTAGTGACGCCAGCGCTACCAACCAGCGGGAAGGAGCACCTCAGAACCATGGAGCACCCAATCATGTGCCACCACCGCTACTAGAGAACCCGATGTTGGCACAGGTTCTGGCCAACCAGAACCAGATGTTGGCCATTATGATGCAGCAGAACAATCTGCAACAGCAACACCAGCAACCACACAACCCGGTCACTGCCCCTCAGTCAAAGCTACCTGAATTCCTAAGGGTCAAACCACCAACTTTCTCCAGCACCACCAACCCCATAAATGCCAACGACTGGCTATTGGCAATTGAGAAGAAGCTCAACCTCCTCTAGTGTAATGACCAGGAGAAGGTCGCTTTCGCTACACACCAGCTCCAAGGTCCTGCATCAGCTTGGTGGGACAACTTCCTAGTGACCCTGTGGGTGCCATGGGCCCCGGGTATCTCATGACAAGCATATGGGCCACTCGGATAGAGGATGGGCCTAGCCTTGTAATTAGAGATATAGCTAGATTCGGCAGACTTCGCCTTGTATAGAAAGGAATATACAGTCCTAGTCGGGTGCGTTATATCTCTAAGGGGAGATCTTCTAGTCGTAATCCGATGGGGACTCCTACCTTGTAACCCTGTCCCCCAGTATATAAGGGGAGGCAGGGCGACCCATGAGGGCAGGTGCACACAAGTTCATCAGAACCACCACCGTATATCCTCAAAGGAATTACATCACAACTGGACGTAGGGTATTACCTCACATCGAGGGCCTGAACCAGTATAAAATCTTCCTGTGTTCCTTTGTAATCCACCGAGTTTACATCCGCCGACTAGCCCCATATATTTATTGCCGGTGTAAAACATCGACAGTTGGCGCGCCAGTTAGGGGCTTCGGCGCAATCTACATCTACAAGCTCGATGGATCCAACAACCGGAGTCGACGGCGGCAAATTCTCTCCCGAAGATAAAATCTCATTCGGAAGCCTCGACTTCGCCGCTGACATGTTCGGCAATCTCACCTTAGCCGACACGGACCCGATCCAACCGGCTGAGGAACCAGCCAACTCCGCGCTAGTCGGCCCACACGACGTTGCGGCAATCTTCGACGACATGCTGCGGCGATCTCCTATACGCCCGAGCCCAGGGACAACTCTTCCTTTCAGTGTTCGACTCGGACTCGGTTTCGAGCCGGCCGAGATCGGGCCGAGAAGGGAAGAGACCGTCAATTTCCCGTTCGGACTCGGAGACGCCGCGGATATTTACAATCTACATCCGACGCGGCAGACCCGATCCTCTGGAGTTCGACTCGGAAACGGCCCCGAGCCGCTCGAGATCGGATCTAGGGAGGTCGGAGTTGTAATAACCCCCATCGACTATTCCGACTACGACTCCCAGTCGGATTCCGACTCCAGGTCGGACACCAGCTCGGCAAGCTTCTTCCCGCCACGAGAAATCTTCATGGCATCCAAAGGCTCTACTCCTACTCAGGAATCACGCCGACTACACGAGCAGCAAGATGAGGAGGCCCACCGACTGCGAGAACAACAAGAGGAGGAAGCAAGACGCCTGCACATCCCCGACGGCAATCTACGCAGGCCTGGGTGAACCGCTCAGCAACAAGCCCTCCAAACAAAAGTCGGTGACCACGACGTCTTCGTCACGCCACAACAGAACGTCGTGGCCGCCGCAACCCTACTGGACACTGTCCAGCTTGGGCCTGATCACCAGGCCACCCCGACGATCGCAAGGATAAAAGCCATGCTTACCGCTGCTGCATGTCAGCAGCACCAACAGTCGGGTGATACCCTCATACCGACCAACCGGTCGACATTCCCAACGGCAGTCTCGTCTACCTCAAAGCGACGCCGAGCGGCTGGCTCCAGTCAGCTGCATAAGGAGGAGGCACGTCAGACGTCACTCGGCAGCCCCAACGACAACCGGCGACGTCAAAGCAACCGTCGGGATGATCAGGACCTTCGAGGCCGACAACAACGTGATCTTCGGCAGGACATCAACGCTCGACACCACGAACGAGAAGATGATGAGCAACGCCAACCGGAAGACGAGAACGAGCGTTTCGGTCTCCACCACGAGCGGTTTCGCCACCGAAGTCGGGGTCGGAGTCCTCATGAAGAGGAAGGAGTACCGGCCTTCACCCAGGAGCTACAACAGGCCGACTGGCCATCGGGTTTCAAGCCTACAGGAGTCGAAAAATACGACGGTAAGACCAATCCCGAGTCTTGGCTCACGGTCTATACTACGGCAATCCGAGCAGCTGGAGGAAATCACAAAGTCATGGCTAACTACCTCCCGGTCGCTTTAGCCGACTTAGCGAGGACATGGCTAACAGGACTTCCCAAGCAGTCAATCAGCTCCTGGGGGGAACTCCGAGAACGCTTCATCGCCAACTTCCAGGGGACATACGAGAGGCCATCTTCCGAGTACGACTTATATCAGTTGCATCAAAGGAAGAACGAGTCTCTTCGTGACTTCATTAAGAGGTTTTCTGAGAAGAAGAACTCAATCCCTAACGTCAAGGATGAGGTCGTCATCGCCGCCCTTCGAAAAGGAGTCAAAGACACCTCGTTCATCGACAAATTCACACGGAAGCCTCCCAACTCTGTCAAGGCTTTATTCGACATGGCGAACAAATACGCCGACTCAGCCCATGCTGTTGTTGAGGCCCTTGAAGATAAAAAGGCATCCTGACAGAAGAAGCGGGAGGGCACCAATGACGCGGTCCCGACTAAAGCCGGGAATCGCAAATGCAAGTCAGACGGCTTCATTATGGTAGTCGGTCACAATCGTCTTCGACTTTCAACAACTGAAGATTATCAGAACAACAAGTGACATGCTCGGGGGCTCACAAGCTCAAACTCAAGGATGGCATACCCACTCCAAAATACCGAACAGCTAAGTCGCTTCCTGATAAATATTTCTTCACTCGGCCTTGCCAATGCCGCTTACACCTAATAGGTGCACAAGCTGCACTCTTCTCTGTTTTTGCTCTTAAATGATTGCAAAAGTACTCAAGTAGCATAAATCCTGATCCGTGAAACTTTGCTCCATGAAAGACGAACTCAAGTCACCCAAAACGCGTGTCTGGAAAGAGCCATGAGCCAACTCCCGACGCTAGGGGGCTATGACTAGTCGGGCAGAGTGCTTAAACGTAAGGGGTCAACTACTCGGAGAAATTAATATCAATAAGAGGAAGAACATGTATTTACATATATTGTAAAATACATTTTATTCGGGTGATTGTTTTCATCGTCAGATGCTACTCATCCGATATCTTTATATTGCAGGCCCAGCTCCGGATACGCGTGACAGGAACTCAGGGCTGCGAGCCTATCTCCTACGCTCGGGGGCTGGACAAGTCTGCCAAAATACACTCGGGATGCTCCATGAGGGCTACTTACCGAGTACATACGCCAGTCGGGACGTCATCTTCCTCGGCTACGCTCCATGTGAGCTGACAACCGACTTCCGGCACTAGTCGGGGGTCGTATATCACTCGGCTGGGTGAGGTACGCCCCATGAGGGTCACTAGCCGAATCCTATGCTAATGCAAGGTTCGGGTACCTCGCTTGGCCATAACTCTGTTGGGTAGGGTATGCCCCATGAGGGTCGCTAGCCGAATCCTATGCTAATGCAAGGTTCGGGTACCCTGCTCGGCTCTCCTGAAGTCAGAGAAGACTTACATCGTCAAAGCGCATCCGGAGTTCTCATGCACCGCGTCACACCTGAGGAGGGCAAGCAGATCCTGCGACATACCTGCTCGGGCACCTGTGGCAACCAGGATGCATCCAGAATATAAGTCGGAAAGGCTTGCGAGTAAGGATTTCTCTGGCTGATTGCGGTTATCGACACCAAAAAACTCATCTGGATGATACTTCTATAGAGCTATGCCGGATAGGTCGGCTCAGGCCGGCTTATTTGGTAGCAGCCACCAAGATATGAGTTCCTACGGTAGCATGCTCCATGTGGGCCGCTCGCAGGCTGAGTTGAAATTATAGCGCTGGTGCTACCAACAGGAACTGATGAGGTAAACATATATGCTTCATGAGAGCCTTATTGCTAAACATATATGTTTGGGTATCTGTTTTATCCACCAGGTCTCGAGGATATATCCTTACAAGGATCGCAAGCTGGTCTTCATTACAATTGGGGATGCAGGTATCTTTCTCGGGTACACCTAACCACGCCATGGATTTATTTTCATAAAGTGCTACTCGGCCTACATGCGTGGCCATCAGTTGCCATGAGCAACATTATTCCCGCTGACATGACGCGGATGAGTCTAACTTTCGAGTAGTGCACTACTCGGGAGAGACTATAAATATCTATTCCTGCTGACATGATGCGGAGGAGTCTAACTTCTGGGTGGGACACCACTCGGAAAAGACTATAAACCTCTTCTTTCCAGCTGACATGACGCTGAAGAGTCCCATATACGAGTAGCATCCTACTCGGCAAGACTATAAACACACATTCCGACTGACATGAAGTCGAAGAGTCCTATATACGAGTAGCTCCCTACTCAGCGAGACTATAAACCATATTCCGGTTGACATGATACCGAAGAGTATCATATACCAGTAGTAATCTACTCGGGAAAGACTACAAGGTTAAAGATCTTTGACTTCATGTTTAATTGTTTTCACAATTAAGCACAAAGTCGGGGGCTACACCTAATAGGTGCGCCTATTCGGCGCACACTATTCAAACATCTACATGGAGCCCTTCATAGCCTCGCTGCCAGCTGACATGAAGCAGGACTTGGGAGAAGCAGCACTCAGACAAAGAGCACTCGGGAGCAATGCACTCGGGAAGACTTCACCGTGGAGGATGAGCACTCGGCATCAGCTGTGACTCAACTATGAAGGTCTCGGGGGCTACTGTGGGTGCCGTGGGCCCCGGGTACCTCATGACAAGCATATGGGCCACTCGGATAGAGGATGGGCCTAGCCTTGTAATTAGAGATATAGCTAGATTCGGCAGACTTCGCCTTGTATAGAAAGGAATATACAGTCCTAGTCAGGTGCGTTATATCTCTAAGGGGAGATCTCCTAGTCGTAATCCGATGGGGACTCCTACCTTGTAACCCTGTCCCCCAGTATATAAGGGGAGGCAGGGCGCCCCATGAGGGCAGGTGCACACAAGTTCATCAGAACCACCACCGTATATCCTCAAAGGAATTACATCACAACTGGACGTAGGGTATTACCTCACATCGAGGGCCTGAACCAGTATAAAATCTTCCTGTGTTCCTTTGTAATCCACCGAGTTTACATCCGCCGACTAGCCCCATATATTTATTGCCGGTGTAAAACATCGACAGACCCGCACTGCTACCACGGAAGTCACTTGGGCAGAATTCTGCCACAATTTTTGAAAGTCTCAAATTCTGGCAGGAATTGCGGCACAGAAGAAAAGGGAGTTCAGGGACTTGATCCAAGGGAACAAGACGGTCACGGAATACCTCCACGACTTCAACCGTTTGGCACGCTACGCGCCTGAGGATGTCGGCACCGACGCGGAGAGACAAGAGATGTTCTTAGACAGATTGGACGACGAGCTGACCAATCAGCTCCTCTCAAGCGATTACCCAAACTTCGAGAAGCTGGTGGATAAAGCGATCCGCCAGAAAAACCAGTGCAACAAGGTGGACCACAAGAGGAAAGCAGCCCAGTTCCGAACTCACTAGGGGTAGCACCAGAGACCACGGATGATGCTGGGCCAGCAGGGCAGACCGTCCACCATGATCGTCCGCCAATCGTGCCCGTTCCACCCGGGGCACTTCAGAGGCAACAGCAGCAACAGCGGGCAGCACAACCGTCAGTCCGCTCCACTCCCACCAATGGTGCCAGTGCAGCAGGGTTAGTCAAGGAAAGATGGCGGGGGCAAGACCTACGTCTGCTTCAACTGCAATGAACCGGGTCACTTCGCCGACAAATGTCCGAAGCCGAGGCGAATGGGATCTAGGCCTGTAGCTCCCCAGCACCCCAATGCCAATCAGCAGGTGATTAAGGGGCGTGTCAATCATGTCTCCACGGAAGAGGCATAGACTGCACCAGAAGTAGTATTGGGTACGTTTCTTGTGAACTCAATATCTGCAACCGTACTTTTTGATTGTGGTGAAATACATTCTTTCATATCCAAGAAATTTGTGGGGGCACATGGGATAAAAGTAGTGGAACTTAAAATCCCCATGAGGGTTTATACACCTAGGAACCGCATGGTAACCGCTCACTATAGCCCTTCAGTGAGCCTAGAAATCCAAGGATCACCTTTTCTAGCCAATCTCATCCTCTTGGAATCCAAAGACCTAGATGTCATCCTTGGAATGGTTTGGTTGACCCAACACAAAGGGGTGATCAATTGCACGGACCGCACCGTAACAGTGACCAGTTCGGAAGGAAAGGTGGTTATCTTCAAGTCACCAGTGCCGCTGCATCAGGAAGTAAGTTTGAATCAAGTCACAACAGAGCAACAGTCAGAAGAGGGGACGAAGCCAGGAAGGAAGATGGAGGACATTCCAATAGTAAAGGAATACCAGGATGTGTTCCCAGAAGACCTACTAGGGATGCCACCAGAAAGGGAAATTGAGTTTAGGATTGATTTGGTACCTGGAACGGCGCCGATATACAAGCGGCCGTATAGAATGGCATTGAATGAGATGGCAGAAGTCAAGAAGCAGGTCGACAATCTGCTACAGAAGGGCTACATCCAACCAAGCACATCACCTTGGGGAGCACCAGTCATCTTCGTGGAAAAGAAAGACAAGACAAAGCGGATGTGCGTGGACTATCGCGCACTAAATGAGGTCACCATCAAGAATAAGTACCCCTTATCGAGGATTGATGATCTTTTCAACCAATTGGAGGGTGCCACCATTTTCTCCAAGATAGACCTGCGATCAGGCTATCATCAGCTGAGAATTCGAGAAGAGGATATACTGAAGACAGCCTTCACCACGCGGTATGGGTTGTACGAGTGCACCATTATGTCCTTCGGACTGACAAATGCACCTGCCTTCTTCATGAATATGATGAACAAGGTATTCATGGAGTTTCTGGACAAGTTTGTGGTAGTGTTCATTGATGACATCCTGATCTACTCAAAATCAACAGAAGAGCATGAGCAACATCTTCGTTTGGTTCTTGAGAAGTTGAGGGAGCACCAGTTGTACGCCAAGTTCAGCAAGTGCGACTTCTGGCTGAGGGAAGTGCAGTTCCTCAGACACATCATCACTGCCCAGGGAGTTGCCGTGGACCCAATGAACATGGAATCCATCACCAATTGGAAACCGCCTAAGACAGTGACACAAGTGCGGAGTTTTCTTGGACTTGCGGGTTACTACCGCCGGTTCATCGAGAACTTCTCGAAGATTGCCAGACCTATGACACAATTACTAAAGAAAGATGTGAGGTTTGTCTGGACATCCGAGTGCAATCACAGTTTTGAGGAACTCAAAAAGAAGTTAGTTTTGGCACCGGTCCTGATTTTACCGGACACCAAGAAAGACTTCCAAGTGTACTGTGATGCATCCCACCAAAGGCTAGGGTGCGTGTTGATGCAAGAAGGTAGAGTGCTAGCCTATGCATTGCGTCAGCTATGCCCCCATGAGGGCAATTACCCAACACACGACCTAGAATTGGCCGCAGTGGTCTATGCTTTGAAGATTTGGCAGCATTACCTTATTGGTAATCGTAGTGAGATTTACACGGACCACAAGAGCTTGAAGTACATATTCACCCAGCCTGATCTGAATCTCCGCCAAAGAAGGTGGCTAGAATTGATTAAGGACTATGATGTGGGGATAAATTATCACCCTGGGAAAGCCAATGTCGTGGCAGACGCCTTGAGCAGGAAAAGTTACTGCAATACCGCTCGAGCAGAGGCTTTGTGCAAGGAAATGTAGCGGGAATTTGAACGCTTGAATCTGGGCATTGTCGAAAATGGATTCGTGGCAGCCCTAGAGGCCTAGCCCACGCTTTTTGATCAAGTTCACGAGGCACAAGCAAATGATCCAGAAATTAAAGAACTTAAGAAGAACATGAGAGTTGAAAAAGCTCAGGGTTTTACGGAAGATGAAAACAGGACAACATGGATGGGGGAACGTTTATGCTTTCCAGAGAATAAAGAACTCAAAGACCTAATGCTCCGGGAAACCCATGAGACGCAGTACTCCATTCATCCCGGAAGCACAAAGATGTACCAAGATCTCAAAACAAAGTTTTGGTGGGCTAGCATGAGAACGAAAATCGCAGAATTTGTGGCACTTTGTGATGTGTGCCAGTGAGTCAAAGCAGAACACCAACGGCCTGCTAGATTATTACAGCCGCTCAAGGTCCCAGAGTGGAAGTGGGAAGAGATCGGGATGGATTTCATCAACGGTTTGCCCCGCACATCTTCGGGGTATGACTCAATCTGAGTGATCGTTGACCGACTCACCAAGGTTGCGCATTTCATCCTCGTGCATACAACGTATATGGGTAAGAAACTGGCAGAACTATGTATGGCTCGCATAATGTGTTTACACGGAGTACCCAAGAGGATCGTCTCTGATCGTGGTAGCCAGTTCACTTCCAAGTTTTGGCAGAAGTTACAAGCAGAACTGGGAACCCGACTGAACTTCAGCACAGCATATCATCCACAAACGGATGGTCAGACTGAAAGAGCCAATCAGATATTGGCGGACATGCTAAGGGCTTGTGCACTGGACTTCGGAGGAACATGGGATAAGAGCTTACCCTATGCGGAGTTCTTGTACAACAACAGTTACCAAGCTAGCTTGCAGATGGCACCGTTCGAAGCTCTGTATGGTAGGAAGTGTCGTACACCCCTTTTCTAGGATCAGACGGGTGAACTCCAGGTATTCAGAACCGACGCACTCAAAGAGGCAGAAGAGAAGGTGGCCATAATACGGGAGCGCTTAAAGACGGCTCAATCCAGACAGAAGAGTTATGCCGACAACCGTCGCCGAGACCTAAGCTTCGAAGAAGGGGACAACGTGTATCATCGTGTCACACCACTCCGTGGGGTACACAGGTTCCAAACCAAAGGGAAGATAGCACCTCGCTTCGTGGGACCCTACCAAGTGCTAGCCCGTAAAGGCGAAGTGGCATATCAGTTGAGCCTCCTAGCTTCGGTGACCGGCATACACGACGTGTTCCACATGTCACAACTGAAGAAGTGTTTGAGGATACCAGCAGAACAGGCCGATCCGGAATAGATCGAGATCCAGGAAGACCTCACCTATGTGGAGAAGCCAATTCAGATCTTGGAGATCAGTGAAAGAAACACCAGAAGCCGAGTGATTAGGTTCTGTAAGGTACAGTGCAGCCACCATTCAGAAGAAGAAGCCACCTGGGAGCGAGAAGAGGAACTAAAGTCTGCCTATCCCCACCTCTTCGCCAGCACGTCCGAATCTCGGGGATGAGATTCTGTTTAAGGAGGGTAGGTTTGTCACACCCTGATTTTAGGCACACTAAATTATACCTAAAAAATGCCCAAGAAAAATAAATTTAGAAAAGGCTAAAAGAATTAATTAAATGTGTGAAATGCAAAATTATAAGCTATTGTGGCTGGGAACATTTTTCCTATGTTCCCCTTGCCAAAATATATTAACTGGATTTTTAGTGGAATTTTCAGAGCACATGAACTATTTTTAATAAATCAAAAATGAATATCGGAATTAAATTTGCTCTAGAAATTAATTTCCTCTTTCTTTTCTCTCCCTTTTCCTTTTTCCTCTCACTGGGCTGCCGGCCCAGCACTGTGCCACCTCCGCGCTCGTGGCCCGCGTGCGCCTGCCTTCCGTGGGCCCCATCTGTCGGCCGCCCCTCCCACTCGCTCTCTTTCTATGCTGTGGGCCCTAGCCATCAGATCGCCTCCTCGCTAACAAGCCGGGCCTGCCTGTCAACCTTCTCTTCCCCTCCGCCGTCCAATCAGCGCCGCCTCCCGCCTCCGCGCCCGCTCGTTCCCGGTTCAAACGAGGGCGGACCGAGTCCATGCCCACTCCTCCACGTCCCCCTGCGACCACACCCACTCCCGCGTGGGAATCACGCGCACGATCCCAAGGCCGCCACCATCAATCCAGCGCCGATTTAGAGCCGTTCGGCCATGATCTCGCCAGGCCGAGTGCATAAAAACGTTTGCCGCTCTCTCCTCTACATTTCCCCTCACACCCCGACGCCTCCCGAGCATCCTAGCACCTCGCGCCGCGCAAACCAGAGTCACTGCCATGCTTCGCCATCTCCGGTCGCCCGCCGCCGCCGCTGTAGCCCCCGCCAGACCACGAGATCGCCACCACTAGCTTCGCCGCACCCATGCAAAGCCCGGCCACCGCATCCGCGAGCCCCTACGCCGCCGGAAGTCCGATCTCGCCGTCGTGCCCTTCGGTAAGCCATTCCGCTGGCCTTCGGCCGTGCCTCCCCGTCAATCCATTTAGTCATTTTGGCCATAATTGCTTCCTACACTTTTGCCAGAACTCTCCTAGCCCCGTCCAAGCCTTCGTCGTCGGAGATCCTCACCGGGACACCATCTTCGCTGCCACCCCGTGCTTCCGCCGCCACCGATCACCCCTGTCCGCCGCTGTTCGCCGCCTTCCGGTCACTATGATCACTGTGACCGCTCGGTGAGCTCTCCTTCATCTTCCTCTCGTTCTCCTGTAGATCGCCGCCGTCCTCCAGGGGCCGGATGGTTGCCGGCGGCGACCATTGGGCCGCTCGTCCCGCCGCGGTGTGGCTGCGTCAGCTAGGGCGAGCCACGTTCGTCCTAGGCCGTCCGATCTGCCCGGGGGCAGATCTGGACCGGCCGCGTGGCATTCCCGTGGGCGCCCGCTCCCCTGCCATGTTGGCGCCACTTAGGCGCCGTGTCGGCTTCTCGGCCACCGTGGCTGCCGCGTGGCAACCACGTGGCTGCTCCCTCGCTGGGCCGTGGTGGACTCGGTCCACCGTGCGCCATCCTCCTGTGCGTCACTAACTGGTGGGGCCTGCCTGTCGGCGCCGGCTTCTTGGTCCAATGACGCAATAAAGCGATTAATTGCGCAATAAATCGTTTAGTAATTAAATTCACATTAGAAAACACAGTAAAACTTCAATAATCTATAACTAATTCATACGAACTCTGATTAAGTCCATTCAAATTTCATTAAATCTAGAAAAATGTCAAGAATCGATTAAAAATATTCTTAGCTCATGTTTGCTTGCCCACATGTACTATTTTTAATTGTTTGTGCATTGCTTGTTATAGAATCCAACTTCGGTGACCTTCCGGTGTTTTACGAGGTTGTAGCAGAGTTCGTCGAGCTAGAGCAAGGCAAGTCGCACTGCTATCTTGATCATTTTGTACCCGTTTTTCACTAAATTGCTTTGTTTACTTAAATAAACTGCTTTATTTCAATATTTCATGTGGATGGGTTATGGCCTATATAATGATAGGACTATGCCTTAGTTTCAAAACCTGAACCCTTGTCACCTAGGTAATAATATGATTAGATTACTGTTCTTAGGATGATTAGCCATGCTTAGCAACATAGCTCACCTAGAAATTAAATATTATCTTTTTATTTGATTCGACTCAATGTCGGAAAAATGGAACTTTGAATAGCCTAATGTTGAATTACTAAAACTGGACCTAAATGGTGGGCTGTGGGTGTATGGTTCTGCTTGTCGCACCCATGGCATTTATGGACCGGTTCGCGGGAACCACTTGGGCAACTACCCATACTTTCCACAAGCCAGCGTGGGCAACGGCTAGGCTTGTAGTGCTTCTTCTCCCTCTCCTAGGCACCGAAGATGAGGGTGGGCATGATGGAGTTGGGTCGGCCCGGGGTAGGGTCGATCGGCTTCCGGATTCACCGTGGCGCATGGGGGGTAGCCTAGCCAATATGGTGTGCCCTGTTGGCAGGTGCAACGTCAGCGTGGTGTGGATGGTTAGGGAGAGGTTACGTGAACGGTCCTGTCACAGCCTCTCACGGGGCATCCTGGTGATGCACTGGCACACGGGAACGTGTGTGGGGCTGTGTCTTGTGGGTACAGTTGTACACCTCTGATCAGAGCAAATCTATTTGAATAGCCGCGCCCGCGGTTTTGGGCACATTGGTCAAGACTCACCGTGATTAGTCTCACCTTTAGATAATTAATCTGGTTTTATGAAACTGGTATGGTTCGGGTGGAAGGTGTGGAGTCCGGTCAACGTGGTGTAACATTGATCGGGGGTGGCCGGTTAACGTGGTGTAACGTTAATCGGTGGAGACTGGTGAGCATGGTGTAACGCTCATCAGTGACGCCTAGTGGACGTGGTGTAATGTTCATCAGTGTGGCCTGGTCAACATGGTGTAACATTGATCAGGAGTGACTGGTCAGTGTGGTGTAACGCTGATCAGTGGAGTCTGGCTAACATGGTGTAACATTAATCAGTGGAGTCCAGTTAACGTGGTGTAATGGTAACAGGAGGAGTTTGGTGAACGTGGTGTAGCGTTCATCAGTGGAGACTAGTCAACGTGGTGTAACATTGGTCAGTTTAAGGGATGGTTGGGCCTGGTTCACGTGGGTAGTGTGAATCGGTGGAGGATTAATATTGTTAAATTAATCAACCTTTTTCCGTTTGCAAACTACTATTGTTTGCAGCTGCTCTTACGCAAAACAAACCCTAGCCCACCTTTGTTTCTCGTGCATATACATAATTGTGGGTGTGATTTGTTGAGTACTGTGGGTGGTACTCAGCCTTGCTCCCTTTTTCCCCCTCTCAGTGTTGGAGAACGCGTCCGACGAGGATCGCCCTGAGGAATAGGCTGGCTCTGCCGTCAAGGTGCTTGTGGGATGGAAGCTGCTACTGGGCCCGCTGTCTTTACACTTTGTTTTACCTTTTCCGTTGCATTTATGTAATATAATTTTACTCTGTTTGTAAGAAACTCTGTATGACAACTTGGATTTGTGTACCCTGGCTTTCCTGGGCAGGGATTTAATACACATGAATGTTTAGAATTTCGGTGGTGAATTTCTGAGCATTACAGGAAACCCTTATCCTTGTTTATAGCCCCATTGATTTGATTACCTGTTATTATGCCTATGGGATAAATGTGACTAGCTAGCCTTATTTATTGGTTAGCTAGAATAATTCTAGGACTCTGCTTTGCCCTGCTTAGCAAACTATAGAACAACTTTGAGCTATAACTTTGACTTCAATTACAGTAGTTGGTTCACATGAAATGATGATTCAATTCACGACTATGATCATGTGAGGATAATTTAATGGTCCATTGCGAGCACCAAGGTTGTGATTGTTGCTAGCAGTGCTTGTGACAGTTAAGGACTGGTTCACAGACTACTTGTTGTGAAGCAACACTCGTGCTAAACACAAGCCAGAATTGGTAATGGTGGGAACGGAAGTGTGATGAGTTCAATAGGAGGCACCAGGGCGTGTTGTGGTAGTCATAAGTCCACGCATGGCAGTCATAAGACCATGGTTTGGGCATTGGGCCGTCTCCCTGTTAGGTGCTTGATCAGCTCCTGCCGGAGACAGGTGACTTAGCAGGTGGCTCTCCTATTATGCTGGTTACATGGAAGGTCCTATCACAGTTCCTTTCCGAGTACCGTGGTGGTATTAAGATGCATAGTGATGTGTTGTGGAGTTGTGTCTTGTGGGTAAATTGGTACACCTCTGGCCAGAGTAGAACTATTCGAATAGCCGTGCCCGTGGTTAATGCGTGGGCCTAGCAATGTTTTTTGTGATTTTTCCCACATTACTTAAATTTGATTACGGAATGATGAAATATGTTTAGCTCCAGGTTGGAGTGGTTGGGCTTATATCGCTTTGATGGGCGGTATAGTATTGGTTAATATTGCTTACTTATTGATGTTTTACTACTCTCTTAAATGCTTTATTAAATGCTGTTTACGTAAATTGAGCCATATTATACCATCCTTTGCTACCATGTGCACTTGCATGTTTGCTATGTGGCTTGCGGAGTATTTCATGTACTCATCTTGCAATCAACAATCATCATTTAGAAGAGTACTTCAGCGAGGAGGATTTCTTGGAGGACTAAGCGGGAGCCTGGTCAACTTTGTGGAGTGGGTGTCGTCACGTCGCTTTAGTTTATTTCCATTGTTAGAACTTTATTATCTTGAGAGGTGCCATTCACCTCTGTAATAAATATTTTCGTTACGTAAACAATTACTTTGTTCTCAACTTTGTCATGTGTGCCTTGGTTGATTCTTAGACGAGGATTTACACATAATAAAACTCTAGAATTTTGGATGAAAATTCTGGGTGTGACAAGTTGGTATCAGAGTCACCTTGACCGTAGGATAAGCCCCTTGGTACCCCTATGAGCCTTCTGAAAAAGATTTTAAATATTAGATCTGTCCTCTCCTCTTTCTCTTCTAAGTAGGGAAGTTAATGGTAAAAAGTAATCTCTCTTTTGTTTTGGTTCGCTTCTTCCCTTGGAAAATTTAAATCTCTTTTTTAAAAAAAAGGGGGTTTTTGTTAAATCCTCACACTATTTAATTTTTTGCAATCCCTTTCACCCTCTTATTAATTAGTACTATACATCTATTATTGTACTGGTTAAGGTCTTTCTATAAAAAAACCTAACAATTTCCTCTCTTTTATTTTACTACTTTTACTTCCAATTTCTGTTAAAATTTCATTATCTTCCTGATTCCCTTTTATTTGAAACAAAAATTTATTCTATTAACTTAGTTAAAATCAATAAATCTTCCTGTCATACTCTATAGATGGCAAACCGAGAGCCAGTGCATCTGTTTGGAGTTGGTGGTTTTGTCAAGGAGCTACGAGATATGGCTTGCGTCATAGGGTATAATCCAGCCCCAGAATACAGACAAGTCACTCACAACCCATGTGAAGAGAAGTGCCGTGTCTGTCTCACGATTTCAAGTGAACGGGAAGGAGTCCAATCCATGATCTTTGGAGCTGGAGGAAGGAATTTTGAGCATGCATGTCAAGAGGTGGCATTGGAAGCTATTGGAGAACTTCGTCACCATTACGCCGCTCGTTTGAGGAACACTGCTTACCGCTACCACCCATCGAGAACCCACAATGATGAGTACAACAGTTACCAAAATCCAAAAGCCGAGAACAGCGCAACTACACAAAAACTTGTAAGGATGTTGAGTGCCATGGACAATGCTAGGGTAGATATGATAATTGCAGCACATGAATGGGAGAACGAGAACCGCACCAAGATCTATAGGCTGCAGAACCAAGTGGATCGGTTGAAGCGAGAGTTAGCTTTGGCCAAAAGAGAAGCACCCCCTAGAGGAGCTAAAATCCGCACCACTGCAAGGAAGAGGGTTTGTCTTCCACCTTGAATTCAGCTAGCACCAAGGACCCGTTTGCTGAATAACCAAGTCCCACTCAGGATAGTTCCACCTGTGGCTTATGCTAATGATGCAGAAGAGGACTTGGAGGAGTCAGAAGCCAACACACCTTCAGAAAGGTCAGGAGACAGTGGAACTTGCACCCATTCTGAAGTGGAGTGGGGTGATACTCAAGACGATGAACAAGAACCCGAGTACAACTCCAATGCAAGAAGGAGTCCTTCACCCCGTTGAGAAGCCCTAGTAGCATCTTAGTATGAGTTTACCTTAGAACATTGTGTTAGCAGTTGTGTGCTTAGGGATGTTTGTATGTGTGGGGATTAGTCAGCAGTTTATGTCAGAGGGTGGCGATGTAACTACTTAAGTTAGGAGTTTCTTGATGGTGTGAGTTTTAACTACATAAATGTTAATCATTCAGTTCAGAGCAATAAAAGTGAAAGTTTAAGTAATATGAAATCCATCTCAAGGGCTCTTTCTCTCTTTCTCGTCTTTGTTCTGCTTTCTACAGATGGTGAACACACGCAATGGTAGCAACCAAGATGGCAACTCTGGAAACAACAACCACGGAGGTGCACCCAACGGACCGCCGCATCCAGATGACAACCTCACCATTGCCCAGGTTCTGGCAAATCAAACTCAGTTAATGAACTTGATGTTCCAGCAAATGCAGAATCAACAAAATCAGGGACAACAACAGGCGCCTCCTCCACCACAGAACAAGCTCACAGAGTTCTTGCGAGTGAGGCCTCCCACTTTTTCTAGCACAACTAATCCCGTGGAAGTCAGGGATTGGTTGCATGCCATTGAGAAGAAGCTGGATTTTCTACAATGTACAGACCAGGAGAAGCTTTCTTTCGCTTCGCACGAACTACATGGCCCTATGTCTGAATGGTGGGATCACTTTAGAGCTAACTGAGCTGATGGACAACCTATCACTTGGGATGAGTTCGCTGCCGCCATCAAGAAGACACTTATTCCTGCAGGAGTGGTGGCACTCAAGAAGCGTGAATTCTGGGCTTTGACGCAAGGAAACCAGTCGGTGACTGAGTTTTTGTATGAGTTCAACCGTTTAGCCCGCTATGCACCCGGGGACATCAGCATAGACTCGGAAAGGCAAGAGAAGTTCCTAGATGGACTAAATGATGAGCTCTCTGTCCAGCTGTTCTTTGGAGATTACTCAGATTTCTAGAAGTTGGTAGACAAGGCCATTTGCCAGGAAGACAAACATAATCGAATGGAACCGAGGAAGCGTAGGGTGGCAAGCTTCCGGGCACAGCAATCCACTAGTCAAAGGCCACGTGTTGCGGGACCCTCTCAGACCCAGCAAGGTGGATCTTCATCGGCCCCTCATCCGCAACGCCAGTTCTACAACAACAACACTAGAGCACACCGTCCTCCTCCTCGGCCGGCTAATGTACCTACTCAGAGCCAGCCAGTCAAGCAGGAGGTCAGAGGGAAGACACTAAACAGCTACAACTATGGAGAGCCAAGACATTACTCTTCCCAGTGCCCTAAGCCTAAGCATCTCAAGTCAACCACACCAGGACAAACCACTGGCAATGTGGTCAAGGCTAGAGTGAATCACATCACTGCAGATGAGGCCCAGGCTGCACCAGACGTCGTCCTGGGTATGTTTCTTGTTAACTCGGTTCCTCTACACTATTATTTGATTCTAGTGCTACACATTCTTTCTTGTCAATGGGGTTTGCTAGCAAACACGGGATACCCACCAGGAAGTTGAGAATGCCAATCTTAATAAATACATCTGCCCACCAAACCCCCACCACTCAAAGTAGTCCTTCTATGACTATAGAGATTATGGGCACCCCTTTTCTCGCTGACCTAGTCCTGATTGAATTCAAAGATCTGGACGTCATCATAGGGATGGACTGGTTAACCCGGCACAAAGGGATAATTGATTGTGCCACTAGAACTGTTACTCTAACTTCTGACCTTGGAGAGAAAGTGATCTTCCATGCCTTATCTACCTCCCCTTCTCTAGTACCTCTGAACCAGGCCGCCATAGTGGAAATCCCTGTAGTACAGGATTACCCTATGTTTTTCCTGATGATCTAACTAGAATGCCACCCAAGAGAGATATTGAGTTCAGAATAGACCTAGCCCCAGGCATTGCCCCTATTCACAAGAGGCCGTATAGGATGGGAGCGAATGAGTTGGTAGAAGTGAAGAAGCAAGTTGAGGAGTTACTTGCTAAAGGGTATATCAAACCTAGCACGTCGCCTTGGGGAGCACCATTCATTTTTGTGGAAAAGAAAGATGGAACCCAATGGATGTGTGTGGATTATCGTGCACTCAATGAAGTTACTATCAAGAATAAGTATCCTTTACCCAGAATTGACGATCTGTTTGATCAGTTAGAAGGAACCACGGCATTCTCGAAGATAGATCTTCGCTTGGGTTATCATCAGTTAAGAATCCGGAAGGAAGATATTCTCAAGACCGCTTTTACCACTCGGTATGGGTTATATGAGTGCACGGTCATGTCTTTTGGATTGACTAATGCCCCCACTTTCTTCATGAACTTGATGAACAAGTGTTCATGGAGTACTTGGATAAATTTGTGGTGGTTTTCATTGATGATATTCTCGTCTATTCCAAGACCAAGGAAGAACAAGAGCAGCATCTTCGTATAGTTTTGGACACCCTTTGAAAGCATCAGTTGTATGCCAAGTTTAGTAAGTGTGAGTTTTGGCTTCTGGAAGTGAAGTTTCTAGGGCATGTCGTCACCACTAGAGGGATTGCGGTAGACCTAACCAATATGGAGTCAGTGACCAAATGGAAGCAGCCACAAATAGTTACAAAGATCTGGGGTTTCTTAGGATTGGCGGGATATTACCAACGTTTCATAGAGAATTTCTCCAGAATCGCAAAGCCTATGACTCATCTACTTCAGAAGGATGTGAAATTTTCATGGACTCCGGAGTGTGAGAAGAGTTTTCAAGAGCTAAAGAAGAAGCTTGTATCCGTGCCTGTGTTGATCATGCCAAATCCCAAGAGAGGATTTCAACTCTACTATGATGCATCCCGGCAAGATTTGGGGTGTGTGCTGATGCAAGAAGGAAGAGTCATGACATATGCCTCACGGTAGTTACGACCACATGAGAATAACTATCCTACTCATGATTTGGAACTTTCAGTGGTAGTGCATGCTTTGAAGATTTGGAGACACTACCTTATCGGTAACCGCAGTGAAGTCTATACGGACCACAAAAGTTTGAAGTACATCTTCACCCAGATGAATCTAAACCTTAGGCAACGAAGATGGTTGGAGCTGATCAAGGACTATGACATTGGAATCCATTATCATCCAGGGAAGGCCAACGTGGTGGCTGATGCCCTTAGTCGGAAAAGTTACCGCAAGGCAATGGGTGGTCAGCCGTTACCTTTGGATGGTTAAATCTGGGTATAGTCAGTCAAGGATTTGTGGTAGCTTTGGAAGCACAACCTACCCTGGTGGAATAGGTCCGTGAAGCACAGAGAAATGACCCAGACATTTTAGAGATCAAGAAAAACATGAAGAAGGGGAAAGCCACTGGATTTTTGGAGGATGAACAAGGTACTGTGTGGTTTGGAGAGCGAATCTGCGTGCCAGACAAAGAGGAATTGAAGAAGCTGATCTTGGATGAAGCCCATGGGACTTAGTATTCTATCCATCCTAGCAGCACCAAGATGTATCAAGATCTTAAGGAGAAGTTTTGGTGGTCTAACATGCACAGAGAAATAGCTGAGTATGTGGATGGTTGTGATGTATGCCAACATGTGAAGGCTGAACATCAGAAGCTTGCAGGATTGTTACAGCCCCTCAAGGTTCCCGAATGGAAGTGGGAAGAAGTGGCGATGGATTTCAACACTGGATTGCCAAGAACCGCGTCAAGATTTGATTCCATATGGGTAGTGGTGCACTGACTTACAAAGGTAGCCCACTTCATACCATTTAAGACTACTTATTCCGGTAACAAAATGGTAGAATTATATATGGCCCGAATTGTATGTTTGCATGATGTGCCACGCAAGATTGTGTCAAATAGAGGAAGTCAGTTTACCTCCAAGTTTTGGCAGAGACTCCAAGAAGAGAAGGGTACATGGTTAAACTTCAGTACCACTTATCACCCGCAAACGGATGGTCAGACTAAGCGGGTTAATTAGATCTTAGAAGATATGTTAAGGGCTTGTGCCATAGACTTCGATGGAAGTTGGGCCAAGAGCCTACCATATGCTGAATTCTCTTACAACATTAGTTACCAAGCCAGCCTTAAGATGGCCCCGTTCGAGGCTCTATACGGACGGAAGTGCCGCACACCCCTGCTTTGGGATCAGACGGGAGAACGTCAAATATACGAAATTGACATACTACGAGAAGCAGAAGAGAAACTAAAAATTATACAGAACGTCTTCGAGTAGCTCAGTCTCGTCAGAAGAGCTATGCGGATAATCACTGGACAGATCTTAGTTTTGAGGAAGGTGACTATGTGTATTTATGAGTCATGCCACTTCGGGGAGTTCACCGGTTCCAGACAAAGGGAAAGTTGGCACCCCGTTACATGGGACCCTACAAGATATTTGGACGGAAAGGAGAAGTTGCTTATCAGTTAGAGTTGACATAGTCCTAGATGTCTTTCCGACTAACGTCCTGGATGCAGCGTGGTTGCGACAAATACCCGAGTGGATCAACTATAGAATTTGCTTGCCCTCCTCGGGTGTGACGCAACGCATGAGGACTTCGGATGCACTTCAACAGTAAAGATCTTCTCTGACTACAAGAAATCATTTGCTTCAATGTTTAATCCTCTCGAATTCGCAACGATCTTCTAGGAGTTCATCGTCCAAGAGGAATTTGAAAATTGGAGTCCGCCAATCTTGAGAGATGATTAGCACTTCATTTAGTTCTGGGGTAGGTTCAGTCCCTGACTATTCAAGCACTGGTTTCTTCTTGACGGATGGCTCCAATAGTTGTTTGACAAAAATCCCAATCGGGACCACTTCTCGGATCCCATGTTGGCCAATTCATCTGCAACTTCATTGTATTGTCATAATAAATGAGTTATCTCTAGCCCATCGAACTTGTTTTCTAGCTTTCGTACCTCCTAACAATACGCTACCATATTATCATCGAGACATGTCCAGTCTTTCATGACTTGGTTGACCATGAGTTGAGAATCCCCACGTACGACCAGTCGGCGGATGCCAAGTGATATGGCAATGAGGAGCCCGTGGATGAGTGCCTCATACTCGGCAACATTGTGGGAAGCCGAAAAGTGAATCTGGAGAATGTTCTTTAGTTTTTCGCCAGTGGGTGATGTCAGTACGACACCAGCCCGGCACCACTGATCCGTAGAGAACCGTCGAAGTACATCGTCCAGTACTCTAGCTTGTCAATGTTTGTAGTCGTCTGGATTTCTATCCACTCGGCCACGAAGTCGGCTAGAGCTTGAGACTTGATTGCTATCGGTGACTGAAAGATGATGTCAAACGCCATCAACCAGAGCGCCCATTTAGCGATTCTGCCAGTAGCCTCACGGTTGTGTAGGATGTTCCCAAGTGGATACGATGTGACAATAGTTACTTGATGTGACTGAAAATAGTGCACCAACTTCTGGACAGTGATGAGTAAGCCATATAACAGCTTCTAGATTTGAGGATATCTCATCTTGGAGTCGGCTAGAACCTCGCTGATGAAGTACACTGGCCTTTGTATTTTCTGTATATGACCTGGCTCTGCTCGCTCGACTACCAGCACCGTGCTAACTACCTGAGTGGTTGCCGCCAGGTATAACATTAGTGGTTCCTGGGGCATGGGTGAAGCCAACATAGATGGTGATGTGAGAAATTTTTTGAAGTCTTCGAAGGCATACTGGGCTTCAGGTGTCCATTGAAAATTGTTCACTTTCTTCAATAGTTTGAAAAAGGGTATGCCCCATTCACCAAGTCGGGAGATGAATCGGCTGAGTGCCATCATGCAGCCTATCAGCTTTTGGACATCCTTCTAGCTACTTGGGGGTGCCATGTTCATGATAGTGTTGATTTTCTCTAAATTGGCCTCGATGCCTTGATGCGATATGATGAAGCCGAGTAGCTTTCCGGATGGTACACCGAAGGTGCACTTATCCGGATTCAACTTCATCTTGAATCTCCGAAGGCTTTGGAAAGTTTCTTCCAAGTCGGCGATGAGGTCTTCCTTGGATTTGTCTTGATCACCACGTCATCGACATACACCTCCACGTTGCGCCTGAGTTGAGTGTGTAAACACCGTTGAATTGCTCGTTGATACATTGCTCTAGCATTTTTCAACCCGAACGGCATAGTGACATAGCAGTATGCTCCAAACGGCGTAATGAAAGAAGTTTTTAGGCAGTCCCTCGCCTTCAAGCTGATTTGGTGATATCCCGAGTAACAGTCGAGAAAGCTAAGAAGTTCGCACCCCACAGTTGAATCCACCATCTGATCTATTCTACGTAGACCAAATGGGTCTTTGGGGCATGCCTTGTTTAAGTCGGTGTAGTCGACGCATATGCGCCATTTACTGTTTTTCTTCCAGACCAAGACTGGGTTTGCCAGCCAATCCCGGTGGTAGACCTCTTTGATGAACCCAGCTGCAAGGAGGTTGGTTATCTCCTCCTGAATAGCATCTTTGCGGTCCTATGCGAAGCACCGTAGTCGTTGTTTGACTGGCTTGGAATCCATTTTGACATTGAGGGAATGCTCGATCACCTCCCTTGGTACACCAGGCATGTCGGAAGGTTTCCAAGCAAATATATCCCTATTCACCTGGAGGAAGGTGATGAGCTCATCTTCCTATTTGGGGTAAAATCCGGTCTAGACAAGAGTAGTTTTGGAGGGGTCGGAAGGGCACAGGGGGATCTTTTTTGTTTCAGAGTCCGCTGAAATTCCTGACTTGGCTGCTCTTTTCACCGGAACTTGATCATTCTCGTTTGCCGTCGTAGCGGCTAGTCGGATATTGTTGCACCCGACTGCCGCTTCTTGAGATCGGGCCAGCTCACAACTCTCCTTGTCGCAGGTGAAGGCTTGCTTGACATCGCTGTGAAGAGAAATCACTCTGGCTGGTCCTAGCATCTTGAGCATCATGTATGTATAATGTGGCACTGCCATGAATTTGGCTAGTGCTGGCCGTCCGAGTATTGCGTGATACGCGGTCTCGAAGTCGGCAACCTCAAAGTAGATATTCTCGGTGTGGAAATTATCCCGCGTGCCAAAAGTAACTGGCAGAGTTATCTGTCCGAGTGGAGTGGAAGATAGGCTGGGGATTACCCCGTCAAAGGGCGCTGTACTCGGCCGTAGCTTGAAACGAGGGATCTTCATCTTGTCGAGCGTCTTGGCGAACAAAATATTGAGAGTGCTTCCTCCATCGATGAGAACCTTTTTCAATTTGATGCTTCTGATGACCGGGTCTAGAACGAGTGGGTAATGTCCTAGATGAGTAACTCGAGTTGACTTCGCGTGTTGTGAGCTTCTGCTTTCTCTTGGACTTGTATGCAGTCGGCTCTCCAAAGATGTGGTTGAGCTTAGCCTGGGGATCTTGGTAGTTGCTGGCTGCGCCCAGATCTGGCTTGTTCTTGTCTTTATTGCTGCCAAATGTTGAAGTCTGCTCAGAAGCAAACTTTTTGAGCATGAAACAGTTCTTAGCCGCATGCTTGCCTTTTGGATGAAAGGGGCATGGCCCATTCATCACTTTTTGGTACTCGTCTGTCCTCGGGGGTCGTGGCCGAGTACGCTCCATAGCAGCCACCACGTTGTTTGACTTGCACTTGCGGTTGCCAAACCTGTTCTATGCTGCTTGTCGTTGTATTTTTTTGTCCTTCTGCCGGGGCTCCTTCTTGTTATCCAGGGCCTCAGCAACAGCGTCGGCTGAGTCGGCGTATTTGTTCGCCATGTCAAAAAGAGCCTTGACTGAAGTGGGAGGTTTCCGAGTTAACTTGGCAATGAACAGGGTGTCTCTAACTCCCTTACGGAAGGCGGTGACGACGACCTCGTCCTTGATCTTCGGGATTGAATTCCTCTTCACAGAAAACCTCTTGATGAAATCACGAAGAGACTCGTTCTTCCTTTGATGGCACTGATACAGATCGTACTTGGAAGATGGCCTCTCGTATGTTCCTTGGAAATTGGTGATGAAGTGTTCCCGGAGTTCTCCCCAGGAGCTGATTGGCCTCTTAGGAAGTCTAGTTAGCCATATCCTCGCCAAGTCGGCTAGAGCAACTGGGAGGTAGTTAGCCATGGCCTTGTGATCTCCTCTAGTTGCTCGGATCACCAGAGTGTAAACTGTGAGCCAGGACTCGGGGTTGGTCTTCCTGTCGTATTTTTCAATTCCAGTTGGCTTGAAACCTGACGTCCAGTCGACTTGTTGCAGCTCATCGGTGAAGGCCGGTACTCCTTCATCTATATAAGGACTCCGACTCTGACTATAGCGGTGAAACCGCTCAAGGTGGAGGCTGAAGCGCTCATTCTCGTCTTCTAGTCAGTGACGCTTGTCTTTCTCGTGTTCTTGGTGTCGTGCGTTGATGTCTTGTCAGAGATCTCGTCGTATTCGGCCTTGGACATCCTGGTTGTCCCGATGGTAATCTTGATTTCGGCGCTATCAGTCATTACTGTGGTTGCTGTGTGACGTGTGGCGCGAATCCGTGTGTGGCTGACTAGAGCCGGTCGCTCGATGTTGCGTTGAGGCAGATGAGATCGCCGTTGGAGAAGCCGACCTATTGGCCGGTATGATAGTGTCACCCGACTATTGACGCTGCTGACATGCAGCGGTGGTGATCATGGTTTTTATCCTAGCTATCATCGGGGTGGCCTGGTGATCAGGCCCAAACTACAGTGTATCCAATTGAGTTGCAATGGCCACAACGTTCTGTTGAGGAGTTACGAAAACGTCATGGTTGCCGACTCGGGTTTGGAGGATTTCTTGTTGAGCAGTCTGCCCAGCCTTGCGCAGATTGTCGTTGAGAGCATCGTGCTTGGCCTATAGGTGTCTTGTGTCTTCCTCCTATTGTTCACGTAGTTGGCGGGCTTTCTCTTCTTGTAAATCGCGTAGTCGGCGTGCCTCCTGAGTGCAAATTGAGCCTTTAGATGCCATAAAGACTTCACGTGGTGGAGAAAAGCTCGCCGAAGTACTGTCTGACTAAGAGTTGGAGTCAGAATGGTTGAGGGGTGTAATGACGACCCCAACCTCCCTAGATCCAATCTCGAGCAGCTTTGAGCCATATCCGAGTTGAGCTCCAGGAGATCGGGTTTGCCGCGTCAGATGTTGATTGAAGTTATCCGCGGTATTGCCGAGTTCGAACGGGAGATTGACAATCTCCTCCTCTCTTAGCCCGATCTCGACTAGCTCAAGACCGAGTCCGAGTCGAACACCAAAAGAAAGAGTTGTCCCTAGACTCGGGTATGTTGGAGATCGCCGCAGCATGTCGCCGAAGATCACTACAACGTTGCGTGGGCCAACTGGCACGGAGTCAGCTTGGTCCCTGGCCGATCGGATCGGATCCGAGTCGGACAAGGTAAGGTTGCCGAATTCGTCGGTGACGAAGTCGAGGCTCTCGAAGCAGATTGTTTGCCCGGGAAAGAAGTTGATGCCGTCGATTTCGGTGATTAGATCCATCAGGTTTGTTGACGATGATCTCGCCGATGCCCCTACCTGGCGCACCAACTGTCGATGTTTTATATTGGCAATAATAATATGGGGCTACTCATGAGACCTAAATTTGATGGATTGCAAAGGAACACGAAATGATTTATCTTGGTTCAGGCCCTCGAGGTGAGGTAATACCCTACTTCCAGCTATTGTGTATTGCCTTTGAGGTTTCTCTGGTGAGATTGCCTCAGTTGCCCTTAGGGGACGCACTGCCTCGCCTTATATACTAGGGGATAGGGTTATAGGATAGGAATCCCAGTCGAACTCTGACCAAGGGATTTCCTTCTAGGAATACATCGTGCCCGACTAGGACCACATCCTTTCCTTGTCGTACAAGGTAATGTACACCAAGTCCTATTGTATCCCTAATTACAAGGTTAGGCCCATCCTCTGTCCGAGTGGCCCTAATGCTTCTCATGAGGTACCCGGGGCCCATAGCCTCCACAGTTGCCTCCCACCTTGGCTGGGGCACATGATGTCTTCCATGTGTCTCAATTAAAGAAGTGTCTACGAGAACCAACCGAAGAAGCTGACCCCGAACAGATCAAGATTCATGAAGATTTGACCTATGTTGAGAAGTCTATTCGTATTCTAGAGACCAGTGAAAGAAATAGTTGGAATCGAGTGATAAGGTTTTGCAAAGTACAATGGGGCAATCACTCAGAGGAAGAAGCAACGTGGGAACGCGAGGATGAATTGAAGTCCGCTCACCCACACCTCTTCGCCTGATCTTCCAAATCTTGGGATGAGATTTTGTTTAAGGAGGGTAGGTTTGTAACACCCTGAAATTTTCTCCACATAAAATAATGTGAAAAAGGAATTTTAGTAATTAAAATAAAAGCCTCAAAGAGTGCAAATAATAAAATCAGAGAAAATTCATAACAAAAGTGGGATCTTGGAAATAATTTTGTAAAATACTAGGCTTAATTATATATTTTCTAGAATTTTCTGGGATTTATTTGGTTAAGGGAAGTATTTTTGGTGAATTAAATGGAGTATACAGCATTAAAACAAAAGAAAAGGAAATAAAAACCCTCCCCACAGTCCTTGGGCCCAATCCAGCCCATTCCCTCTCTCTCCCCTCGCCCTCCCCACGGGCGAACGTGATACGGCCCAGTTGGCCCGGTTGCCATCTCGCCGTGGACGCCTGCTGACAGGTAGGGCCCACCTATTGGCTTCGCCTCCTACCTCCCCACGGGAGTCCTATTCACTCCCAAGCGACGCTGCCGCAATCCCGTGCAATCCGCTCGCCTTGGCCTCAACCTCCTTTACTTAGTTGAGGAGAAATAGTGCCCCGGTCCTCCTCTGCCTTATCCCCAAGAAACCGGAGCCCAATCGTACATGGATGTCGAGATTCGAAGCTTCCCGAATCGAATCTTATCCCTAATCCTCCGCTGTCGTAAATCTCGCCGAACCCGAGCGAACTCTCCCATCCATCACTATAAATAGTACCCCATGGTGCCCCTCCTCCTCTTTCCACCTCAGCCCTAGCAAGATCTCGCCGCCTGCGCCCTAGCACCGTGAGCCTCTCGCACCGCCACTGCCGCTGAGCTTCAGCGCAGCACCGCCGTCACCCTGGTGATCACTAAGCCTCACCGCCGCTCCTGGTAGCTTCGCCGAAACATAGGGAAGCCAAGCCACCACCTCCTAGCCATCGTAGATCGCCAGAACAGTGCCGCCGCTGAAGACCTGAGATGCCCCGCCGCCAAAAGCTCGCCGCCGGCGCCTCCCGTCGCCATTCATCGCCCTTCTACCCTCGGTGAGCTTCGCTCCGATCCCCTCTACCCATTCCTGTCCTCATCGCGCACCTCTAAGCCACCGATCGCCAACGACCATAGGTCCCTGTGCTGCCACCGCCGCCGGTCGCCTCCGTGTGCGCCACGTCGGCACCACATTGAAGCCACGCTGGCTCGTGTGATCGATTCGAGCAAGATCAATCCTAGCCGTCCGATCTCCTCGGTTAAAACCCAGTCTCTAGATCTCTTAGATCAATCATAGCCGTCTGATCAAAGTTAGTTCAATCTCAGCCCTCTGATCTATCCCAAAACATCCATTCAATCTGAGCCGCCTGATCCAATTGCAAAAAATCCTACCCGTCGGATGAACCTGTGGACCTCTGTGGACTCAGTCCACTATGGACCCGAGCCCCTCCCTCTCTCTGCCAGTGGGCCCTACGGGTCAGCTGAGCCCCCTCTCTCTCTCTGATGGCATCATAATTTCTTCCCTGAATTAAATTAATTCATTAATGACACAATAAATCGGTTTAATTCTTTTAAATGCTTTTAAAAGGGGTTAAACTTCTAAATTTCATAACTAATTCATCCGAACTTCGTTTGGGGTGATTCAACTTGCAAAATTCTTTAAAAATCAAGATCTACCCATTAAAAATATAATATTGTACTGTTAATGTGTGCTTATGTACTGTTTTGCTCATTCTTGTTTATTGCCTTTAGCCGCCAATGTTCTGGAAGAGCCGCAGTTTCTCGAGGAGAGTTCCGAGGCTTGTGCAGAGCAGCAAGGCAAGTCACATAGATTCCTCTACACCTTTGAGCATATTGTTCCTAAGTTTAAAGCTATATTTTCCTTCAACTTTGTATTTATTTTAAAATGTCACCTGAATGGGAAACCATTATCCTTGTTTATAGCCCCATTGATTTGATTACCTGTTATTGTGCCTATGGGATAAATGTGACTAGCTAGATTTATTTATTGGTTAGCTAGAATAATTCTAGGACTCTGCTTAGCCCTACTTAGCAACTATAGAACAACTTTGAGCTATAACTTTGACTTCAATTACAGTAGTTGGTTCACATGAAATGATGATTCAATTCACAACTACGGTCATGTGAGGATTATTTAATGGTCCAGTAAAATATGATTAAATGGTGGGTTGCGAGCATCAGAGTTGTGATTGTTGCTAGCGGTGCTCATGACAGTTAAGGACCAGTTCACGGACTACTTGTTGCGAAGTAACACTCATGCTAACCACAAGCCAAATGGGTAATGGCGGGAACAGAAGTGTGATGAGTTCAATAGGAGTCACCAGGGCGTGTTATGGCAGTCATAAGTCCACGTGTGGCAGTCATAAGTCCACGCATGGCAGTCATAAGACCATTGTTTGGGTGTTGGGCCATCTCCCTATTAGGTGCTTGATCAGCTCCTGCCGAAGACAGGTGGCTCAGCGGGTGGCTCTCCTATTGTGTTGGTTACATGGAAGATCCTGTCACAGTTCCATTCCAAGATACCGTGGTGGTATTAAGACGCACAGTGATGTGTTGTGGAGTTGTGTCTTGTGGTTAAATTGGTACACCTCTGCCCAGAGTAGAACTATTAACAATCATCATTTAGAAGAGTACTTCAGTGAGGTGGATTCCTTGGAGGACTAAGCGGGAGCATGGTCAAGTTCGTGGAGTAGGTGTCGTCACGTCGTTTTAGTTTATTTCCGTTGTTAGAACTTTATTATCTTGAGAGGTGCCATTCGCCTCTGTAATAAATATTTTCGTTATGTAAACAATTACTTTGTTATCAACTTTGTCTTGTGTGTCTCGGTTGATTCCTGGACGAGGATTTACACACAATAAAACTCCAGAATTTTGGATGGAAATTCTGGGCGTGCACGTCATTGTTCTACTGATCCATCGACATGAAACAGAGCAGATGAAGTAGACATTGAAGAATGGAGCTGTCTCGCCGAGCACTCCCGAAAAACTTGATCGCCCGCCTACCCGTGCAGGTTCTCAGACAGGCACTGCAGCATAGGAGGAGAGGAGGTGGTGGTTGTTCTAACTCAGTCTGGTGCAGTTTGGAGGAGGAGGCCTGTGTCTTCTTTTATAGTGTGCGGAGAAGGCAGCCCAAGAGTTGGACGAAGCTGAAAGGCCGAGATTGAATGGACCTAATGGCCTAGGTGAAGAGTCGCAATTAACCGTCCACCCGCCATTCATCAGCCCAACATAAATTAAGAGCAGATGTCTCATCTCAACACGCACACGCCACGACTCGGCTCGGCCACAACCACGGCCTGGCCTGGCGTGCGCACATGTGGCCCTCCATCTGCAACCCTCAACTTTGTTAATAGGTGCACACAATTGCAACCTACTTAAGTTGAGTCAATTTCTTGTTAAATTCCCATGTGGGACTAAACAATTTTACCACCTAGCATTAACTTTGGGCCTTTGAAATTCCTGGGATTAATGGGCTAGGCCATATAAATCTAACAGCATAGCAGTCCACCACGCTGCCTACCATCCCATGCCCCTTGTCAGAAAAAGGGCAATGATGGGCTACAGTGAGGGGTGCAGAGCCATCTTGTCACCCACGCCGCACGCTGGGTAGATATACGTCCCGTCACCCATAATGGCTGAGGTGCGGGGAGACCGAAGCGAGGAGATGGGCTCCATCACATTGTCATTAATGCCCCTACCTCCACACACTCCTCAAGCCACTTCGGAGGAGGCTAGCTGTCACACCCTGAAAATCGACTTAATCAAATTATTACGGGTAAATGGAAATACAAGAAATCACTGAAAGAGCTTGTGAAAGTGTTTGAATAAAATCCTAAAGTTCCAATATTAAAAATAGTCAAGTTAAAAATTTAATTAATGCTTGGCGTGCTTTCGTATTCCATGGGATTCTGGGTGGAATATTTTAAGCATTCAAGTATTTATAATAATGGATTTTCTTTTGTTTCATGGTGGTATTTGCTTCTGGTAAATTCCCTATGCCTTAATAAACTCTCTAAAATTTTCTCGGATTTTTCGGAGCTCTAGAATTATTTTAATATTATGAATATCATTTCAGTAATTAATTATATGGAAAACATATTCCAATTTCATTCCTTTTTTGGGTAGTTCCTACTCCAATCCGTTTCTAAAAGATCCCTCAGAATCCAAAATCCGGATTCTCGGATATATCCAAAATTTCAAATATCTAAAATCTCTTAATTCCCAAAAATCCACTTCCTTTTGAAATAAATCCTCTATATTTCCTTGAGAACCAATTTCAGTTGAAACAAATCCAAATCCTCAAATATTCCAAGTTTTGCCCAATTTCAGTCTCCATAAAATATCCTCGTCAATTCCTTTATTCCCAAAATGTTTCCAATATTTTGAGCATCCCAAATAATCCAATTTTGTGTTCAATTTTAATCTCCGTGAAATATTCTCCATTTTCTGATTCCACAAATATTCCTATATTTTGAATATTCCTTATATTCTCAAAATATCACAGATTATCCTCGGGTTTTTGATTCTCAAAAGTATCCTAATTTCCAAAAAAAATGTTCCAATATTCCAATATTCTGAAAGTTTCAATATTCTAGTTATTTCCTAAATTTTCCTAAGTTTCCAAATTTTACAAATTTGGGATTTCCTAGAAAATTTCTATTTTCCCTTTTCCCTTCTTTTTCACTTTTTCCTTTTTCCCTTCCTTCTTTCCCCTTCTTTTCTTTTTCCTCCTTTCCTTTTCCTTTCTTCTTCCTCCCTACTTTCTTCCTTCTTTCTCCTTCTACGCCAGCCCGAGCTGGCCCATGCTGACCCGCTGTCGCCCCTGCCCTCCCTTCTCCATGGCTCGTCCCACACTGCCGCCTTGGCCCATTGCCGCCTGACCTAGCCCGAGCGGCGCCGCCCCCTTGCGCAACCGCCACCGCCACATCTAGAGCCCCGCCACAATAGCCACCTGTGCCCTAACTCCCCGCTCTTCTATAAATAGCCGCCCCCTCCACTCGGTGCCCTAGCCGCCGCCCCTTCACCCACCCCCCCGTACCCCAGCCAAGTACCGTTACTTCCGATTTACGCCCTTGCCCGCAACCGCCGCCTCTGCCTCGCCGCAGCTGCCACCAACACTAGGAGCGCAAGCCGCCGCCGCGGTCATCGTTGTCACCTCTGCACCCTCCGTCGCCTTGGTGAGCCCTGGCCAAAGCCCCTTGCTCATCGTCATCGTCGTCCTCTTCCTGTCGTTGGCGCCTCTGTTCCCCTCCCCCCACCTTCTCCACCGTGTGCTGCCCTCAGGCATCACCGTCGCGCCCTTGAACCGTCGTCACCGTCATGTTGCTGCGCCACCTGGTGTCACCGCTTTCCGCCACCGGTCACCGCTGACCGCCCTCCCGCTTCGGCCAAGCTGCGCCAGCATTGTGGCATGGGCGCATAGCCACTGTTTTGCCCGGCCGGGTGTCTCCCACGCGCGGACCCTGAGCCCTCTTGACCGTCGGATCGCTCTCGATCCATCCAATCCATCCGATCCTCATCAAACCTTAAATGCATCTCAACTGTCCGATCTCCTTAGATTAATCCGATCCGTTAGATCCCCTTAACCTAATCTGTGGCCACGCCAGCCCTAGTGGCCGAGTCATCCTGCCGCCTCAGCCGCCACCTAACCTCCTCTGCCCATGTGTCGCCACGTGGCAGTCCACGTCATTATCGGTTCACCACTCCTCTCTCCCTTCGGTCTGTGCACCAAGTCCACCAAATGCTAAGCCACTGACAGTGGGGCCCTCTACTTTATCCATTCAAAAATAATTATTTTAATTCAAAAATTTAAAGGATATTCCCGAGAATATTTTTTTCCTATTTCTTTTCCTTTTTCTTTGAATTCAAACTTCCGGAGGCCATAACTTTTTCGTTCGAACTCCGATTTGACCCGTTCTTCTTCCTAAATTCATCTAAAATCATCATCTACATGTTTGTATACTTTTTATGTACTGTTTATTTAGAATTTATTAGTGTTTTTCCTTATTTTACATGTAGACGTGTAGTTTCTGCCATTTGGAAGAGCACGAAGATCAAGGAAGAGTTATGAACATCTAGTGAAGACTTTTCCATTGCAAGGCAAGTCACACGAAAATCCCCTTGAGCATGTTGATCCCAATTGTGAAAATTATTTTGTTTTAACATTATTGCATACAAAGCTTTGGAATGTCATTATTACGGGTATTTATTATTATTGCTATAATCCTTGATTATGGCCATTTTGTTATTGATACCTTTACGTTGATACCCTGGGTAATTAATATTGACTAGCTAGATGTCTAAAATAATGATCTAGCTAGATTATTTAGGTTTTGCTTAGCCATGTATAGAAACCTTAGCGTCATTTTATGTGGGGTAACAATTGATTAATGGATATATTTCCCACGATGGTTGGTCGTGGCTGGTTAATTAAATATGCCAACTAAAACTTGAATGATGGTAGGTTATGAGCACGTGGAATGATGATGATGATGTGGTGCTCATGACAATTAAGGACCGGTTCGCGAGCTACTTGTTACGAAACAATACCCGTACTAACCACAAGCTAGAATGGGTAATGGCTTGAATGGACGTGTGGCAAGTTCAACAGGAGGCACCAGGGCATGTCGTGGCAGTCATAAGTCCATGGTTTGAGCACTAGGCCATCTCCCTGTTAGGCATCTCATCAGTCCCTGCCAGAGACAGGTGGTACATGAAAGGTCTTGTCACGGTTTCCCCTTTGCAGTACCATGGTGGTATTTGGGGGATGATGACATGTGTGGAACCGTGTCTTGTGGGTAAAACTATTCGAATAGCCATGCCCATGGTTATGGGTGGCCTAGCAATATTTTTCGTGATTAGTCCCACACTACCTATTAATGGTAATAATGGTGATAAATGATGGAAACTTGATAGCTCTAGGATTGGAGGGTTATGGTTTGGTCCTGAACTACATTGGGTGTTGTTCGGTGATTGGTTAAATATTGATAATAATTTAACTATACTTTTTTGCAATGTTTTAAATATTGTTCATGCAAAAAAAAAGCCATATTATGCCTTTCCTTTGGAATCTTGTTGCATTATTTTGTATTCCTATGTGGCTTGTTGAGTACGGTGGGTGGTACTTAGGCTTGCAATATTACCATCATCAGAGTGAAGATTTGCGTGGAAGGAGAAGGCTTTTGGTGTTTGGCTTATTATCCAGTTGAGCTGCCTATGGGTTTGGTGCTAAACCTTCGCTAGATTGTCGTTCCGCTATAGTTTTCTTCGGTGTGAGGACTAAGTGCCTCTTTTTTAAGTAATTATCGTAATTTCATTTTGGTTATGTTTATCAAATTGTTGATTAGTGTACCTCGGTTGATTCCTGGATGAGGATTTAACGCACAAATTAGCTTTGGAAATTTTGGTGAATTTCCAGGCATGACACTAGCTCGGGGGTAGGGTGAGGTGGTGCCCTGAGCTTGGCTTACTAAAGCCATGAGGAGGGGGGCACCCTGAGCATACCCCATGTGGGCACGAGCTCGAGGCCATGCTTAGAGGATTCCTAGTTAAACTCCGTGATGATCGTGGGCGACCCTCGCCAATGTGGTGACATGGCCTCAGGCCACCCCAAGCCGCCGGCAATAGGGACCCTGGTTCCCATTTCACCGACAGTCGGCAAGGGCCTTTATAATCCCCTGCCAACCCGTAGCCCTCTTCACCATTCCCATTGTTAGAAAGACAGAGAGGAGAAATAGCGAGATAGAGATAGGGAGGAGAAATAGAGAGGGAGGGGGGACTAGAAGAGGGGAAGAAAGGAAGAAGGGGAGGGGAGAAGAGGAAGAGTAGGTCCAGATCGGCAGAGCAGGTGATTATTTATCACTTTTTTTAAGACGTGGTAGTTTAGAAATTAGATTTATTTTAGTTAGAAGAAAAATGTTGGTAGTAAAAGCTAACTTCCAACATTAGTTAGGGTTATTTAGTTGGACCTTCTTTCAAAACTTATTAGTACTCTAATTAGGTTTATTTTAAATAGTACCATAATATATGTAGTTCGAATAGGTAGATATAACCAGTAATAAAGTGAATGATGTTAGATTTGAGACGCAGCTGATGAAGGGGAGTATATTCCTAGTGTGCTAGAAGTGCTTGAGAGGGAAGATGAAGAATTTGAGGAAGGGATGGATATTTCTGAGGATGATTCTAACGACGAAGAGAAAGTGAACATAGGACCAGTCTCTACGTAGTGGAGCACGGATGACTTCTCTCGCCTCGCTGTTACGGAGGGTAGAGATACAAGCTGGGTTTACGATGAAAATGAAATAAAGGTAAGTCGATGTACCCAACTAAGGAAGCAATGCAAGACGCTATGAAGGCTTGGGCAATATCAATACGTAGCGCTTTCTTTGTGAAGAAATCAACGCCCACGGTGTACGATGTGACATGCGAGAATGGGGCATGTGGGTGCCATGGGCCCCGGGTACCTCATGACAAGCATATGGGCCACTCAGATAGAGGATGGGCCTAGCCTTATAATTAGGGATATAGCCACACTCGGCAGACTTTGCCTTGTACGATAAGGAAAACACAGTCCTAGTTGGGTGCGTTATATCTCTAAGAGGAGATCCCTTGGCCGTAATCCGGTTGGGACTCCTACCTTGTAACCCTGTCCCCCAGTATATAAGGGGAGGCAGGGCGCCCCCTGAGGGCAGGTTGAGTTTGTTCACCAGAATCACCACCGCAAATCCTCAAAGGAATAACACCACAACTGGACGTAGGGTATTACCTCACATCGAGGGCCTGAACCAGTATAAAATCTCTGCGTGTTCCTTTGCAATCCATCAAGTTTCCATCCGCCGAGTAGCCTCATATATTTATTGCCGGTGTAAAACATTGACAGTTGGCGCGCCAGGTAGGGGTCTCGGCGAGATCTACATCTACAAGCTCGATGGATCCAACAACCGGAGTCGACGGCAGCAAGTTCTCCCCCGGAGACACGATCACGTTCGGCAGCCTCGACTTCATCGCCGACGAATTTGGCAACCTCACCTTGGCCGACTCGGACCCGATCCTATCTACCAGGGAACCAGCCGACTCCACACCAGTCGGCCCACACGACGCTGCGGCAACCTTCGTTGACTTGCTGTGGCAATCTTCATCTTGCCCGGGTCTCGGGACAACTCTCTCCTTCGGTGTTCGACTCGGACTCAGCCTTGAGCCAGCCGAGATCGAGATAAGAAGGGAAGAGATCGTCAATCTCCCGTACAGACTCGGCAACGCTGCGGATATCTTCAAACAACATCCGACGCGGCAAACACGATCCCCTGGTGTTCGACTCGGATACGGCCTAGAGCCGCTCTGTCGATGTTTTACACCAACAATATGAATATGGGGCTACTCGGCGGATGGAAACTCGGTGGATTGCAAAGGAACACAAGGAGATTTTATACTGGTTCAGGCCCTCGTTGTGAGGTAATACCCTACGTCCAGTTTGTATGTATTCCTTTGAGGAATTGTGGTGGCGATTCTGATGAACCGTCTAGCCGTGCCCTCAAGGGGCGCCCTGCCTCCCCTTATATACTGGGGGACAGGGTTACAAGGTAGGAGTCCCCGTCGGATTACAACTAGGAGATCTCCTCTTAGAGATATAATGTACCTGGCTAGGACTGTATATTCCTAATTGTACAAGGCAAGGTCTACCGAGGGTTACCACATCTCTAATTACAAGGCTAGGCCCATCCTCTATCCGAGTGGCCCATATGCTGGTTGTGAGGTACCCGGGGACCATGTGTAACAGCCCACTTTTGTTGTTTGGTGCATAAAACCATTTTTTCCATCTGCATGCTCTTCATGTCATCTTTCATGCATAAAAAAAAATCTCAGCCAACGGGTTAATGATCGTCCGATCTGTATAAACCAGCGCCTAGGGGTAAATCTGTGCAGGCGCAGGCGGTGTCAATGGAACGGACCATCCCCTCCGTGTCTGGACGGTCCGCTTCCCTTGTCCCGCGCCCGCGCCCTCTCTCGGGCTCTCTCTCTTGAGTCCGGCGCCCTCGCGCCCGGACTCTGCTCCGAGCTCGCGCCCGGACTCTCTCTCGACCTCGAGATCGCGCCGTGCCCGCGCCGCGACCCCGACCTCGCGCCTTGCCCGCGCGCCCTCTCCTGCGCCCGTGCCCTCCCGCGCCCGTGCCCGGGCTCTCTCCCGAGTTTGCGCCCGCGCTCGCCCGAGCCCGCGCCCTCTCCCGATTCCGCGCCCTCTCTCGCGAGCTCGCGCCCGCGCCCGTGCTCCTGACCTCGCGCCCGCGCCCTCGCTCCCCTCGCTCCCGAGCCCTCGCTCCCGAGTCCGCGCCCTTTCTCGCGCCCGGACTCTCTTTCTCCCGACCCCGCGCCTGTGCTTTCGCCCGAGCCCGCGCCCGCGCTCTCTCTCTCCCGAGCTCGCACCCGCGCCTGTCTCGCGAGCCTGCGCCCTCGCCCGCGCATTCATCCGATTGGTTTCGGCGTCAACCCAGAGGCAGTCCTGAAGTGTGAATCTTCGACTCGTGATGCTATCTGTTGTGCTCTGTCCTCCATCGTCCAAACGAGATCACGCCAGGATCTCTCTCCGCCCGTGCGGCTCGGCCAGGTGGCTTCCTCTGCACGCCCCAGACCACGTGAGAGGGAGTGGCAGGGCCGCCTTGGGAACTCGCGAGATGTCCCCCGACAGCCTCAGCAGCGCCCTGCCCTGTCCCATCTGTCTGCTGCACGCTTGCCCGCGCACACGCCATCGCAAGACCGTGGAGCAGAGCAGCGCCCCTCCCCTCTCCTCTCCTTCCCTGCCTTCCTTTTAACCAAGCCTATGCCCTCCTACCTCCCCAGCTCGCCCTCTTTCTCACCCACCCAAGGACCCAGGCGATTGCCCCTTGGTTCGCTGAGAACGTGAGGTGCCGCCCACGGCGCCGGCGAGCACACGCTTTTCGTCTGAGAGCTCCGGTGAGTTTTACCTTGTCTCAGCTGTGTCACCACGCGTTCTTGCCTGACCTAACTCCGTTTTTGCCCTCGGCAGGCGGCAGGCACCACCGCAGCCCCATCGCGTTTTGCAAGGCCGACCGGGTGCCGCCGTGACCTTCCAGCCGCTGAACTGCGCCCTGGTGAGTTAGCGCTGTCCTGGCCGTATCACCATCTTCCCTTCACTCTTTGAGCTCATCATAGCACTTGTCTGCAGCCTCCATCACGAGCGACCCTGTTGCCGAGCCGACCACCGCCTCAACGTCGCACCCCACAGCCTGCACTCTTCGGTGAGCTTCTGTTTCTGCATGTACCTCCTTTTTATTCCTGGGAGGCCACTTGTTCTCCCCACGTCCTTGGCTTGGCCTGTCATGCCATTCCTTTGCCATCCGCCCAAGCATCACCACCGTGGCCATATGTGTGGATGAGGCTCAATCGGAGCATGGCCGCTTGTAGTAGAGCCCTTCGATCTTGCATGCAGGACCCCTAGAGCTTCCCCACGCCCCTGCATCACTAGCCATGCACTAGAGCATGAGAGGATAGAGGTAGACAAGCCGTGCATTAGCTTGGCTTTCCACCGAACACCTTAGGTGCGCTTGTGTTTGAGTGAGTAGCAGCCACCCCCTTCAGCCCCATGCAAGCCGGGTTGGCCCCTCTAGCATCAGAGTAGGATAAAACCCGAGTAGAGTAGCTGCTGTCGTTTTCCCGTTTTTGCCGGTTATCGTTAACGTGCGAAGATGTGTAGTTTGCTCGTGCGAAGACATCATTTTTGGACCGAGGCGTTCGCCACTACCGAAGCCTTCCCGTAGGTTCCACTTGTACATCCAGTGACCCCTAGGCCCTAGAAACCCTCCACGCCCCCAAATGCCTTAGATTAAAACTTCACGCCCGGTGGATTTCACGTGTTAGGCCGTTTTAGTGACGTGTGAGCGTGTGCGATTAATATCCTAGCGAGTTGGAGTATATCCACTTTTGGGAGTTGTCCTTAGATTCACAGTAGCACACATGTAGGTTTCGTACCATAAAAATGCCCTAGAACCGAAAACGTCTCAAATAGACCACCCGTTAAGTTGGTAGAATGTTTTCAGCCGTTTCTGCAGTTCGGTCGAGCGAAAACGCTGTTTCTCATTTATTTTCGATTTTAGGACAGAGCAGACTTCGTTTAGCCGTATCTCCCTCATACGAACTCGGATTCAAGCGATTCTTTTTCCTAAATTCATCTAAAATCATGCACTTGCATATTCTGCAAAAATATTTGTACTTCCTGTTCTGTTAAATATTTTGCCGTTGTTTTCATTGCATTCATTTGGTATTCTCGTAGAACACAACGTTGTTGACCCGGTTGTGGAGGGATCAGAAGAGTTCCAAGAAGTCCAGGAACAAGGCAAGCACCCCCTTGATCAATTGCTCCTATATTTCAAACTTACAAACTATATTGATTGCAAACTATTATGCATGCGATGTTTTACTTGAAAATGTGTGGGAATCTTGGGTAGTTAACCTCTTGTTGCATATGCCCTATCCTTGTTACTTGAGTATCATGAATTCCTTGTCACTTATGTTGCCACTGAAAATTTGGGTTCATGTGGTTGGGAAGATGTCAATAGGTATGCTTAGTTTGTTTTTTTTAATCAAGGCTACTTGTTACTTGATTTTGGGATGTTGGGAAAAAGAAGCATTTGCGAAATTATGGAAATGAACAGTGGGTATTCTTCCCCTGTGCTCTTGGTGGAAAACAAAAACTGAAAACAAGCTTTTGGACTTGGGCGAGTGGATGTAGTGTTCGGTGCCTTGTTGTGGTATCGATTAGGTGGTTGTCTCGCCCGGGTCACTAAGGACTGATTCTATGGTGTAGCTAGAACCAAGAAGCACAGTGCAAACCACATGTGGCTCTTGTGGGGAGTTCCTAGCTTAGTATATTGTTGATACCTAGCAATAGACCCGCCGGTGGTAGTTGTAGGTCATTTTTGTTGACATTGGGATAGTGCGGGTTATGGTTTTTGTCCATAGCCCGAAGGTACCTTGATTATTGTTCAAGGGTGACCAGCACATCGTATGAGCCTTGGGGATTTTGGGAGGCCTCCCAACTCCCTAGGGATGGATCATAAGCGCGGGATATTGCTAGGTCAACGGTGGAAAGGCTTTGTCATTGATGGTGTGAGCCTCCTGTGTGGTAGCTCATGTTGTCCTTGTCATGTGGGTACAGTTGTACACACTCTCGAGAGTTAAAACTATTCGAATAGCCGTGTCCTCGGTTATGGACGACTTGGGAAATTCTCCACCGTAGTAGTTTTAATTTTTGGGAACTGTTTTGGGGAAAGATTTTGGTGCGAACGGGGATTTCGCTGGGATGGTTGTGGCAGCGTGTTGCCACTGTTGGCTGGCATGGGCAGGGAGCCCATATGGTTGGAAACACTTGGGGGTTGATGCTTATATACTTGTTTGCTGTGGTAGCTTGATTTACAAAAATTTCGTTGCAAAACCGCAATGTTTTCGCTATGTATATTATGATTTATGCAAACTGCAGGACCTGAACCATCCCTTGTCTATCTTCGCATATTATGGAATACCATTGCAAACACTATAAATCTTGCGGAGTACGTATTGTACTCACACACGCTTGTGTGACTTCTTTTTTTTAGAGATGGTTGAGGAGGACCCGACAATCGGGTACTTCTATGCAGCGGGTTTTGGAGACGACAACGACGATGCTTACTAGGGCTTACCGGTTGGTTGCCTGTGGGCGGGTAGAGGCATACTTGCTGGTTTTTGGTGCCTCTATTATCTTGTTTCCGCTGTTGAACTCTTTGTTAATTTGCTGTTCTATTTGGCCGGTCGGCTTCTATGTAACCGCTAAAGTCTAGACTCTTGTACGACTTATGTTTGGTCCGCTGTGAGCTGAACCTGTGATGTATGGATTATGATGCCAATGTTGAATGTGTGTGCTAGCAATTGATCGTGGGACTAGCACGGTACACACATAGGGTTCGGGGTCAAACCCGGGTCCGACAGCGCTTGGTATCAGAGCCATACCGACCATGGTTAAGTCATAGTAAGCCATGTCGTTAGGTAGGTTTTGGTTTGAAAAACACCTGTTCAAAATTCTCATCTATCTTCTAAAAACTCTAAGTAGTCATATTACCTATTTAGCATATCATTTTACTCCACTTACCTCCCTTTGGACAAAAGATTTTGACTTAAACTTATGCTTCAATGTTCAAAACTGCAGCAGCCCTTGCCCTTGAAAATGGTTTCAAGTACTTTTGAATTTTAGCTCTAAATGATTTTAAAAAGTTGTTAAATCTTAGTGAAAAGCTGCTGCAAAATGTTTGCAAAAAGATGTTACAGCAAAATCTAGACTTCTATCTCCTTACCTACTGTCATTTGGTTTGAAGATGACCCTTGTGATGAACGCTAGACGTTATTAACATTATAGGATAAGGACTTAAGGGGGGGTAGCAGTACTAGGATGGGAAGCGTTGCTTCTTCCTTTTATTCTTGTTGTTTATCTCTTGCCGGTTGTGCGATATACTTGTTATGTTCGCATCACCCATGCTTGTTTGGAATCTGAAAACTAATTGCTAAAACTTGTGAAAACTAAGGACTATAACATATATCACTCATCTCATATAGTTTTACTACTAACCTGCCCAACTTTCATTTCTGAAATCATGATTTTATTTTGTGTTGTTGCTAACTTGCTGCAGATGGCCGAGTGGGTTGTTTGCCCCCGACACCATGGCACCCACAGTAGCCCCCGAGACCTTTATAGTTGAGTCACAGCTGATGCCGAGTGCTCATCCTCCACGGTGAAGTCTTCTCGAGTGCATTGCTCCCGAGTACTCTTTGTCCGAGTGCTGCTTCTCCCGAGTCCTGCTTCATGTCAGCTAGCGACAAGGCTATGAAGGGCTTCATGTAGATATATGAATAGTGTGTGACTTTGTGCTTAATTGTGAAGACAATTAAACATAAAGTCAAAGATCTTTAACCTTGTAGTCTTTCCCGAGTAGTATACTACTGGTATATGAGACTCTTCGGTATCATGTCGACCGGAATATGATTTTATAGTCTTGCCAAGTAAGGAACTACTCGTTTGTAGGACTCTTCGACTTCATGTCAGTCGGAATGTATGTTTATAGTCTTGCCGAGAAGGCTGCTACTCGTATATGGGACTCTTCAGCTTCATGTCAGCTAGAAAGGGGGGTTTATAGTCTTTCCCAAGTGGTGTCCCACCCAGAAGTTAGACTCCTCCGTGTCATGTCAGCGGGAATGATAAATTTATAGTCTCTCCCGAGTAGTGCACTACTCGAAAGTTAGACTCCTCGGCATCATGTCAGCGGGAATAATGTTGCTCATGGCAACTGATGGCCACACATGTAGGCCGAGTACCACTTTATGAAAATAAATCCACGGCGTGGTCAAGTGTACCCGAGAAAGATACCTGCATCCCCAATTTTAATGAAGACCAGCTTGTGATCCTTGTAAGGATATATCCTCGAGACCTGGTGGATAAAACAGATACCCAAACATATATGTTTAGCAATAAGGCTGTTATGAAGCATATCTGTTTACCTCATCGGCTCCTGTTGGTAGCACCAACGCTATAATTTCAACTCAGCCTGCGAGCGGCCCACATGGAGCATGCTACTGTAGGAACTCATATCTTGGTGGCTGCTATCAAATAAGCCAGCCTGAGCCGACCTACCCAGCTTAGCTCTATAGAAGCATCATCCATCACATGTCAGGATGAGTTTTTTGGTGTCGGTAATCGCAATCAGCTAGAGAAATCCTTATTTGCAAGCCTTTCCGACTTATGTTCTGGATGCAGTCTGGTCGCCACAGGTGCCCGAGTAGGTATGTTGCAGGATCTACTTGCCCTTCTCAGGTGTGACGCAGTGCATGAGAACTCCAGATGCGCTTTGACGATGTAAGTCTTCTCTGATTTTAGGAGAGCCGAGCAGGGTACCCGGACCTTACATTAGCATAGGATTCGGCTAGCGACCCTCATGGGGCATACCCTACCCAACAGAGTTATAGCCAAGCTAGGTACCCGAACCTTGCATTAGCATAGGATTCGGCTGGCGACTCTCATGGGGCGTACCTAACCTAATAGAGTTATGACCAAATAAGGTACCCGATCCTAGTATTAGCGTAGGATTCGGCTGGCGACCCTCGTGGGGCGTACCTCACCCAGTCGAGTAGTATACGACCCCCAACTAGTGCCGGAGGTCGGTTGTAAGCTCACTTGGAGCGTAGCCAGGGAAGATGATGTCCCAACTGGCGCAAGTACTCGGTCGCCCTCGTGGAGCATCCCGAGTGTATTTTGGCAGACTTGTCCAGCCCCTGAGCGTAGGAGATAGGCTCGCAGCCCTCAGTCCCTGTCACGCGTATCCGGAGCTGGCCCTGCACTATAAACATATCGGATGAGTAGCATCTGATGATGGAAATAATCACCCGAATAAAATATATTTTACAATATATGTAAATATGAGTTCTTCCTCTCTTTGATATTGATTTCCTCGAGTAGTTGACCCCTTACGTTTAAACACTCTGCCCGACTAGTCATAGCCCCCTAGCGTCAGGAGTCGGCTCATGGCTCTTTCCCAGACACGCGTTTTGGGTGACTTGAGTTCGTCTTTCATGGAGCAAAGTTTCACAGATCAGAATTTATGCTACTCGAGTACTTTTGCAACCATTTAAGAGCAAAAACAGATAAGAGTGCAGCTTGTGCACCTATTAGGTGTAAGCGGCATTGGCAAGGCCGAGTGAAGAAATATTTATCAGGAAGCGACTTAGCTGTTCGGTATTTCGGAGTGGGGATGCCATCCTTGCGTTTGAGCTTGTGAGCCCCCGAGCATGTCACTTGTTGTTCTGATAATCTTCAGTTGTTGAAAGTCGAAGACGATTGTGACCGGCTGCCACAATGAAGCCGTCTGACTTGCGTTTGCAATTCCCAGCTTTAGTCGGGACCGCGTCGTTGGTGCCCTCCCGCTTCTTCTGTCAGGATGCCTTTTTATCTTCAAGGGCCTCAGCAACAGCGTGGGCTGAGTCGGCGTATTTGTTCGCCATGTCGAATAGAGCCTTGACAGAGTTGGGAGGCTTCCGAGTGAATTTGTCAATGAATGAGGTGTCTTTGACTCCTTTTTGAAAGGCGGTGATGACGACCTCGTCCTTGATGTTCGGGATTGAATTTTTCTTCTCAGAGAACCTCTTGATGAAGTCACAAAGAGACTCGTTCTTCCTTTGATGCAACTGATATAAGTCATACTCGGAAGATGGCCTCTCGTATGTTCCCTGGAAGTTGGCGATGAAGCGTTCCCGGAGTTCTCCCCAGGAGTCGATTGATTGCTTGGGAAGTCCTGTTAGCCATGTCCTCGTTGAGTCGGCTAAAGCGACTGGGAGGTAGTTAGCCATGGCTTTGTGATTTCCCCCAGCTGCTCGGATTGCCAGAGTGTAGACCGTGAGCCAGGACTCGAGATTGGTCTTGCCGTCGTATTTGTCGATGCCTGTAGGCTTGAAACTCGACGGCTAGTCGACCTGTTGTAGCTCCTGGGTGAAGGCCGGTATGCCTTCGTCTTTATGAGGGCTCCAACTCCGAATATGGCGGTGAAATCGCTCGTTGTGGAGGCCGAAACGCTTGTTCTTGTCTTCCAGTTGGCGTTGCTCATCTTCTTCTTGTTCATGGCGCCGAGCAATGATGTCTTGCCGAAGGTCGCGCTGTAGTCGGTCTCAGAGGTCCTGATCGTCCCGACGGTTGCTTTGACGTCGCTGGTTGTCGTTGGGGTTGCCGAGTGACTCCTGACGTGCCTCCGTATGCGGCTGATTGGAGCCAGCCGCTCGGCGTCGCTTTGAGGTAGATGAGACTGCCGTTGGGGATGTCGACCGGTTGGTCGGTATGAGGGTATCACCCGACTGTTGGTGCTACTGACATGCAGCAGCGGTAAGCATGGCTTTTATCCTTGCGATGGTCGGGGTGGCCTGGTGATCAGACCCAAGCTGGATCGTGTCCAGTAGGGTTGCGGCGGCCACGATGTTCTGTTGTGGCGTGACGAAGACGTCGTGGTCGCCGACTTTTGTTTGGAGGGTTTGTCGCTGAGCGGTTCGCCCAGCCCTGCATAGGCCGTCGTTGCGGGCGTGCAGGCGTCTTGCTTCTTCCTCATGTTGTTCTCGCAGTCGGCAGGTTTCCTCCTCTTGTTGCTCGTGTAGTCGGCGTGATTCCTGAGTAGGAGTAGAGCCTCTGGATGCCATGAAGATTTCTCGTGGCGGGGAGAAGCTTGCCAAACTGCTGTCCGACTTAGAGTCGGAATCCGACTAAGAGTCGTAGTCCGACTGAGTGTCGTAGTTGGAATAGTTGATAGGGCTGATGATAACACCAACCTCCCTAGATCCGATCTCGAGCGGCTCGGGGCCGTATCCGAGTCGAACTCCAGGGGATCGGGTTTGCCGCATCGGATGTAGATTGTAGATATCCGCTGCGTCGCCGAGTCCGAACGGGAAATTGACGATCTCTTCCTTTTTTGGCCCGATCTTGGCCGGCTCAAAACCGACTCCGAGTCGAACATCGAAAGAAAGAGTTGTCCCTGGACTCGGGCGTACTGGAGATCGCCGCAGCATGTCGTGAAAGATTGCTGCAGCATCGGGTAGGCCGACTGGCGCGGAGTCGGCTGGTTCCTCGGCCGGTTGGATCGGGTCAGTGTCGGCCAAGGTGAGACTGCCGATCTGGTCGGCGACGAAGTCGAGGCTTCCGAATGCAATTGTATCTCCGGGGAAGAGTTTGCCGCCGTCGACTCTGGTTGCTGGATCCATCGAGCTTGTAGATGTAGATCGTGCCGAAGCCCCTACCTGGCGCGCCAACTGTCGATGTTTTACACCGGCAATATGAATATGGGGCTACTCGGTGGATTGCAAAGGAACACAAGGAGATTTTATACTGGTTCAGGCCCTCGTTGTGAGGTAATACCCTATGTCCAGTTTGTATGTATTCCTTTGAGGAATTGTGGTGGCGATTCTGATGAACCGTCTGGCCGTGCCCTCAAGGGGCGCCCTGCCTCCCCTTATATATTGGGGGACAGGGTTACAAGGTAGGAGTCCCATCGGATTACAACTACGAGATCTCCCCTTAGAGATATAATGTACCTGGCTAGGACTGTATATTCCTTATTGTACAAGGCAAGGTCTGCCGAGGGTTACCATATCTCTAATTACAAGGCTAGGCCCATCCTCTATCTGAGTGGCCCATATGCTGGTTATGAGGTACCCGGGGCCCATGGCACCCACACGCTCGAGATCGGATCTATGGAGGTCGGAGCTATATTCACCCCCATCAATTATTCCGACTTCGACTCGCAGTCGGACTCCGACTCTCAGTCGGATTCTGACTCTAAGTCGGACAGCAGTTCGGCAAGCTTCTCTCTGCCACGAGAAATCTTCATGGCGTCTAAAGGCTCTACTCCTACTCAGGAATCACGCCAACTACGCGAACAGCAAGAGAAGGAGGCCCGCCAACTGCGAGAACAACAAGAGGAAGAAGCAAGACGCCTGCACGCCCGCAACGACGGCTTACGTAGGGCTGGGCGAACCGCTTAGCGGCAGATCCTCCAAACAAGAGTCGGCGACCACGACGTCTTCATCACGCCACAACAGAACGTCGTGGCCACCGCAACCCTACTGGACACGGTCCAGCTTGGGCCTGATCACTAGGCCACCCTGACCATTGCGAAGATCAAGGCTATGATCACCGCTGCTACTTGTCAACAGCACCAACAGTCGAGTAATACCCTCATACCGACCAATCGGTCGGCATCCCCAATGGCAGTCTCTGTAGGAGTACGCGTAGGCTACGATAGCAGAAAATAAAATTTCTACCGCGCACACCAAGACATCATGCGAGAGAGGGATCATGGATCGTTACCACTAGATGCGCAGTGCAGCGGAAGAAGTGTTGGAGAAGCCAGTCCAACCACGCACGCGTCGAGGTAGTAGTGGAAGTAATCGATCTCCAGCCGATCAACGCCGCAACAAGCAGCGCCTCTACGGGTATCCACACGTCCGGGGCTGGAACGCCGATCGTGAGTGTACTAGCACTTGTGAGCGGCTAGGGTTTGGCTCGGAAGTTGGCGGCTAGGGTTTTGCTCGAGGCTAACAGAAAACACACACACGTGAAACTCCTCAGCCTCTCGCCTCCCTATATATAGACCTCCTCACTTGGGCCTCGTGGACCGAGGCCCAGTAAGAGTCTACTCGGATCTCTATCCGAATCGAGCCCATATTCAAATCCCTTTGCCTCACGATATCGATTGAGCTCAAGGCGAGACTTGTGTCATCCTCTTAATAGCTCAATCACTCTCTTGATCCTGTGATGGATTACAAACTTTTGATTGACACCTCAATCACCGTAGCATGGCCATGCACTTCCATAATCCATTACATCGAGGGGCCCAGAGATATCTCTCCCATAAGGAGGGGCAAATTCTATCTTGATAATTCATATCCCACTACATATTTCATAGCAAACCCGAAGACTACTTTTATGACTACCCAATTACGGAGTAGTGTTTAGTAGTGCCAAAATAAGCTACTACGTATGTTGGGAACCATGATGATCTCAAGTCTAAGGACTCTACATAAACACTACTTGAGACTAACTGATGACACATGAAATCTCTGCAGTATCTCATGGCGGGTCTATCCAATATATGTTCACTAACATATGTCCATATTATTGATTTGGTATCTCCATACCATGATCCATGAGACATGATCATCAATCAATACATATGCTGATATTAGAATTATATTTGTTCCTCATATGATATATGATCAGGGATCATTTAGAAATAGCAACATTTGACATTAAGAGTCTCATGAATAAGTCACATACTCATAGATCAATAATGATGGTGTCTATTTCAAGGAACAAATCAATACATTATAAACATAGCATGTGATATATATAACATCTCCATGTTGCCTCTAGGGCATATCACTAACAGTCTCATCTACCTCAAAGCGACGCCGAGCGGCTGGCTCCAGTCAGCCGCATACGGAGGCACGTCAGGCGTCACTCGGCAACCCCAACGACAACCGGCGACGTCAAAGCAACCGTCAAGACGATGAGGACCTCCGAGACCGACTACGGCACGACCTTCAGCAAGACATCATCGCTCGGCGCCGTGAACGAGAAGAAGATGAGCAACGCCAACTGGAAGACAAGAACAAGCGTTTCGACCTCCACCACAAGCGGTTTCGCCGCCGTATTTGGAATCGGAGCCCTCATGAAGACGAAGGCATACCGGCCTTCACCCAGGAGCTACAACAAGTCGACTGGCCATCGGGTTTCAAGCCTACAGGCATCGACAAATACGACGGCAAGACCAATCCCGAGTCCTAGCTCACGGTCTACACTCTGGCGATCCGAGCAGCTGGAGGAAATCACAAAGTCATGGCTAACTACCTCCCAGTCGCTTTAGCTGACTCAGCGAGGACATGGCTAACAGGACTTCCCAAGCAATCAATCGGCTCCTGGGGAGAACTCCGGGAACGCCTCATTGCCAACTTCTAGGGAACATACGAGAGGCCATCTTCCGAGTACGACCTGTATCAGTTACATCAAAGGAAGAACGAGTCTCTTCGTGACAAGGATGGCATCCCCACTCCCAAATACCGCACAGCTAAGTCACTCTCTGATAAATAGTTTTTCATTTGGCCATGCCATTGCTGCAGCCGCTTACACCTAACAGGTGCACAAGCTGCACTTTTTTCTGTCTTTTTCTCTTAAATGATTGCAAAAGTATTCGAGTAGCATAAATCCTAATCCGTGAAACTTTGCTCCATGAAAGACGAACTCAAGTCACCCAAAACGCATATCTGGGAAAGAGCCATGAGCCAACTCCTGGCGCTAGGGGGCTATGATTAGTCGGGCAGAGTGCTTAAACGTAAGGGGTCAACTACTCGGAGAAATTAATATCAGTAAGAGGAAGAACACGTATTTACATATATTGTAAAATATATTTTATTCGGGTGATTGTTTTCATCATCAGATGCTACTCATCCGATGTCTTTATAGCGCAGGGCCAGCCGAATCCTACGCTAACGCTAGGTTCGGGTACCTTATTCGGTCGCAACTCGGCTAAGTAGGGTACGCCCCATGAGAGTTGCCAGCCGAATCCTATGCTAATGCTAGGTTTGGGTACATTATTTGGTCACAACTCTGTCAGATCGGGTATGCCCCATGAGGGTCGCCAGCCGAATCCTATGCTAATGCAAGGGTCGGGTACCTTATTTGGCCATAACTCTGTTGGATAGGGTACGCCCCATGAGGGTCGCCAGCCGAACCCTCTGCTAATGCAAGGTTCGGGTACCTTGTTCAGCTTTACCCAAATTAGAGAAGACTTACATCGTCAAAGCGCATCCGGGGTTCTCATGCACCACGTCACACCTGAGGAGAGCAAGCAGATCCTGCAATATACCTACTCAGGCTTATGTGGCAACCAGGTTGCATCCAGAACGTAAGTCGGAAAGGCTTGCAAATAAGGATTTCTCTGGCTGATTGCGGTTACCGACACCAAAAAACTCATCCTGACATGCGATGGATGATACTTCTATAGAGCTATGCTAGGTATGTCGGCTCAGGCCGGCTTATTTGGTAGCAGCCACCAAGATATGAGTTTCTACAGTAGCATGCTCCATGTGGGCCGCCCGTAGACTGAGTTGAAATTATAGCGCTGGTGCTACCAACAGGAGCCGATGAGATAAACAGATATGCTTCATGAGAGCCTTATTGCTAAACATATATGTTTGGGTATCTATTTTATCCACCAGGTCTCGAGGATATATCCTTACAAGGACCACAAGCTGGTCTTCATTAAAATTGGGGATGCAGGTATCTTTCTCGGGTACACCTGACCACGCCGTGGATTTATTTTCATAAAGTGGTACTCGGCCTACATGCGTGGCCATCAGTTGCCATGAGCAACATTATTCCCGCTGACATGATGCGGAAGAGTCAAACTTTCGAGTAGTGCACTACTCGAGAGAGACTATAAATATATTTTCCCGCTGACATGATGCGGAGGAGTCTAACTTCTGAGTGGGACGCCACTCGGAAAAGACTATAAACCCCTTCTTTCCAGCTGACATGATGCTGAAGAGTCCCATATACGAGTAGTGTCCTACTCGGCAAGACTATAAATACCCATTCCGACTGACATGAAGTCGAAGAGTCCTACATACGAGTAGTTCCCTACTTGGTAAGACTATAAAGTTTATTCCGATTGACATGATACCGAAGAGTCTCATATACCAGTAGTAATCTACTCGAGAAAGACTACAAGGTTAAAGGTCTTTGACTTTATGTTTAATTGTTTTCACAATTAAGCACAAAGTCGGGGGCTACACCTAATAGGTGCGCCTATTCGGTACACACTATTCATACTTCTACATGGAGCCCTTCATAGCCTCGCTGCCAGCTGACATGAAGCAAGACTCAGGAGAAGAAGCACTCGGACAAAGAGTACTCGGGAGCAATATACTCGGGAAGACTTCACCATGGAGGATGAGCACTCGGCATCAGCTGTGACTCAACTATGAAGGTCTCAGGGGCTACTGTGGGTGCCATGGTCCCCGGGTACCTCACGACAAGCATATGGGCCACTCGGATAGAGGATGGGCCTAGCCTTGTAATTAGGGATATAGCCACACTCGGCAGACTTTGCCTTGTACGATAAGGAAAACACAGTCCTAGTTGGGTGCGTTATATCTCTAAGAGGAGATCCCTTGGATGTAATCCGGTTGGGATTCCTACCTTGTAACCCTGTCCCCCAGTATATAAGGGGAGGCAAGGCGCCCCCTGAGGGCAGGTTGAGTTGGTTCACCAGAATCACCACCGCAAATCCTCAAAGGAATAACACCACAACTGGACGTAGGGTATTACCTCACATCGAGGGCCTGAACCAGTATAAAATCTCTGCGTGTTCCTTTGCAATCCATCAAGTTTCCATCCGCCGAGTAGCCCCATATATTTATTGCCGGTGTAAAACATCGATAGGGCATGTCCTGCAAGAGTCCATGCATACAAGCCGAAGGGGGAAAATTACTAGTTGTGTTCCATAGTCATGCATCACACATGCATTGCAACAGACACCATGATAACTCATCATAACCTAACATCGACATACATTGCTAGAATCATGTACAAAGAGATTGTGCAAAACCTAGACTATGAGCCTGGGGCAATCATCGCAGTAACCGCAAATAGATATCAATACAAAATCAATTATGCAAAGGTGTGGATGGCAAAATAGAAGGCTCTACAGATGAGGTTCGGTACATTTCAAGATTTGTATCACAACTTGCTTACATGCCTTCATGTCTTGCAGTAACAAAATCTGGGTACATATATTGACCATGTTGGAATAGATGCAGTACACCTAGCTGGATGCAAGATTCTTAAGTGGGCATTCTTCTCCCTTGGTCCATGCATCAATGCTTTCTGTTGTTGTCGACCGTTGATGTGCATAGATGGTACCTTCTTGACTGGGAAGTATATTAGGACATTGATGACTGCAATAGAAGTTGATGCCAACAATCAACTTATCCCTCTAGCTTTTGCTTTCGTTGAAAGCGAGAACAATGATAGCTGGTTCTGGTTTTTGTGAAATTTGAAGATAGGCGTTGTTGGTTAACGGCCAAATGTGTGCATCATACATGATCGGCATGCCGGTTTGCATAGTGCCATCACATCTCTAAAAGAAGGTATAGAGGACAGTAAATACTAAGGAGATTTGTAGTCCTGGTGGGGCATGAGGCACTTGGGAGCAAATTTTTATAAGCAATTCAAGAATAAGGATCTGATGAACATGTTCAAGCAGTTATGTGCACAAAACCAGGAAAGAAAATTGAACCAGTTTTGGAAGATGTTGGACGAGCAAACCAGGAAATATAAGGATGCTAGAATGCTGATACAGAAGAAGACAAAGAAGGATGGAAGGCAGAATGTACCGAGCTGTGAGGTTCCACAACATTTAAAGCCTCTGCCAACAGAAGATGGTCGGACACATGAACGGAGGCAAAGGATGCAAATTCAATGTTTTTCTGATTGGATCAATACGAGCCAAAGTAGCAGTGGGCGTTATTACATGATACCCATCGGGCGAGATACGGTATAACGACTACAAACTTTGCGGAAGTATACAACTGGGTAATGAAGGGTACACGTCATCTTCTGCTAGTTAGCATAGTTGAGGGTCTGCTGAGAGGGACAAGTAAATACTTTGCGGATAAATTGCTGTGGAAATAATCTAGAGGCACTAGAAAATGTTGTACTCATAGAAGATTACAGAGTACATGTTAGAAAAGGCTAAAAAAGCAGCTTTGCATACTGCATACAAAATGGCCGGACCAGTGCTCTATTTTGAAGTATTATGTCGGAATCTAGGTGGTCTTGAAACTAACCATGAATTGATGAGGCAAGAATGCACTTTGTATGACACTTATTGTACATGCATATACAAGAAGCCACAACTACTCCACAAGCCTTGCTCTCATGTCATTGTTGCCTGTGCTACTTTCAAGATGGTATTTGGCATTTACATTTTGGAGTACTGCATGAAGGGCAATGTCATAAAAACATGGTCATATGAGTTATTTGGTTATGGTATAGTTGGGTTCTTCATAGGTAACCTCGGTGGGTTGAGATATTATGTTCTAGATTTTGAAAAACTAAGCTCAAAGGTAGGCATGTGCAAGAGCAGACGTATAAAGAATGACATGGACGAGTCAAATTAGGAAAGCGAGTGAACAAATATTCTATTTATAAGAAAGTTGGACACACATACAAGACATGCCAATGGCACCAACGAAGAATCGAGGGGACAACGCCCAAGGGACCCAAGAAGGCCCTCACCGAAACTCAGAGTGACGTATCAAGGACGAATTATTTGTTGTAATGTTTTTGAAATGTTTGTTATTTATTTGGTTTGTAAATTTATTGTACTGTTTCTGTTTTATTTTTTTATGTGTAAACCTATCATTTGGTATTGTGGGTTCTTGTAATTTACTTCCTATGTGTATCTACCGTGTGCTATTTGTCACAGCCCCAAAATATAATTTCAGGTAATTAGGGTTGTGACCTACTGCCACTAGAGTGCACAAACAAAATCCTTGCAATGTCGCTTCATGCGAAATTAAAGTTTGCAAGTATCGTCAAACTCTCAATACCTAAACCCTAATCGGCAAAAACCAAACTCTACCAAAAAGTGCATCAAGTTGAACAAAAACATATGTGGGAAATAATATATTCAAATACTAGTTTATTTATCATGAATCAATATAATTTTTCCAGAATTTATTTCATTAGTCTAGACCTCTTAAAAATTCAAACAAGCTTCAGCCTGGAACCTTTCCCTTGACCTATGCCTTTGTATGGTCTAAGGATTTTCTGAAGATGTTAGGTTCCACATAAAATCATAGAAAAATTCCTGTAAGCACTATCTCACCTAATTAATCCACTGTAAATTTTACATAATTTTATCACTCCAATAAATGCTTCAATGAAATCCCTCAAACCAGCAAAACTAGGAAGCTAGCTGAAATAAATTGGTTTGCTTCTAAAATTCACCAAATAAAAATTAAGATTAATTAGGTAGTGTAATTCTGCCAGCAGGTGTATCAGCAAGAACAATACCACCAGTATTTTTGGCTCAATTTATTTCCCAAAGAAGTCACATAAAATAATAGAAGCAAAGCCCTAGGGACACAAATCAAACTGCAGAAAAACTGGATCAGTAATCCCACTTCGCAATTTCACCGAAGGCAAACTAAACTACTTCTGACCACCAAATTTGGTCAGCAGGTTAAACACATCTTCCTCTATCTCCAGTAATTTTCCCATAATTTATCTCCCTTATTAACCTGCTGAAATCATAGATGCAAGACAGCTGTCCATACAGCTCACAACACTTAGTCTCTAGAGATTTCTCCTCTCTCAAGTCACTGACCAGTGGGACCCACAAGACCTGGCCCACTTGTCCAGCCTCACTACAGCATTTACAGTGTTTCACCCAAAGACCTACATACTTCTCTCTTGCACATGAGGAATTCACTACAAGGCCCACAACTCATAGACCAAAACCTAAAACCAAGAGTGTGCTGAAAGTCTGTTACATGTGGACCCACTCTGAACACTTGTAGCATGAAGCAACTCAGCACTGCACAGCCAACGTCGTCAGTCAGCTCATCCTCTTCTGTCTCGTTGGACAAGTAGCTGGTAACACAGACGTAGATAGCACTGGTTGGAAACCCTCGACATTTTCACCTCAAAACGCACCAGCAGAACACCTCTCCTCCTCTCCACGTTCCTGCCGGAGAACCAACGAAAATCCCAAGGTTCACCGCTGACAACCTCATCTCCTCACTGCCGAAACTGTTCGATCAGTCCCGAGCCAATGCCGGTAGCTCCATCCTTTCCAAGCCTCCAACGTGATCTGATACCTTCTGACCGATCCCATTTTGCACATTGGTTGCGCCTCAGGATCGCCACAGGTCGAAGCACAGCCGGGTCGCCACCGTGCCTTGGGGTCTCGGCTCTGCAGAACCCACCCCGGCAATCGCTTCGCCGTGTCGGCCGGCCTCAGAGCAAACCCGACTGAGCCAACTCGCACCGTCGTCGCCTCAGCCAAAAGACCCCCAGCCGCGTAGGAGATCGGGTTATAGGCAGTGTACCGGGATCGACGTCGTCTTCTTCCCCTCCGTTCAAATCCGCCAACCGCCGTCTTCGTCCTCACCGGTAGCCTCGCTCGAATTTTCCGCTCCAAGTACCATCCCTAGAGCTTACAACTTCGGTCGACGTCGTATCCCCATCGCCGGTGAACCGAAAACGGTCTGACGCCGTCGTCCAGGAGTTTTCCGCTGCGGGGGACCATCCTCTCCCAGACCAGACGGGTCCGTTTCCGTGTCCCATGCGCCTTGCTCTGTTTTGGCCCCGTTGGTAGCATTCTCGAGGTGATTCTCAAACGAATCAATAAGCTAAGCCCAAACGAGCAAAAAATGTTCTGATTCTCAGTGAATCGAATCCGCAGGATTCCCAAATTTACACATAACGGAGAATCGGGCAAAAAGAGCTTCTCTGGGAATCCACGAGAACGAAAATGAAACTCCCCACGACACTTCGCCACAAACACCCACCTGCACTTGAGTTACCCTTCAAGCCCGTCCCATCCACCCGAGACTCACCTCGCCCTTAGGTCGTCGTTCGGTTCGCCGCCGCGCCGCCCCTCCGGCCTCCCCTGCCGCGCGCCCTCCGGCTCCACCGCGCCTACGCCGC